>WEKY01043781.1:201302-220808 GCA_013390045.1 Picathartes gymnocephalus
CTGAAACTTTAAATGAAATTTAAAAAAAAAAAAATCTGACCTTGGGGTCCTATCTCTTCAGCCAGAGCCAAGACTGCAGCACGAAAAGCGATTTCAGAAAAGCACTTCTGCTCCTTGGCTCACATGCTGTGCAATGAAAACATCTAAAGTCTATCGTGGATTGCATTTGTGTTTGCCACCTAAGGGTACTCCCTTGGACCACAAATTGTGATGCAGCTCAGACTGCAAAAAGAATGAATATTCCTTTACGAATAAATACTGGTATCTATGGTGCTGTTTGTCATTGGTATTTTTGTGTTTGTAACACTCAGACTGAATTACTACAAGCAGCAACTATACACATTTATGCTCAAAAGCCCAACTACAATCAGTGTACAACACCACTGCATACTCTGAGAGAGCCATGGAAGCAACCAGTTTAGTAACATTTTACCTGTCCCCTCAAGACCCATCGGTTGTATTCTATAGCTGCCTTCAGAAATGACTAAAATTCTTCATTGCCTTGGCGATTCTCTTTATCCATTTTCATGACTGTGATGATTTGGTGAAGTGAGATTCTGATAGAAAAGTCCTAACATTTAACTTGGAGCACGTGCAGTGGGGATAAAGAGATCCCAACTGGTCATTACAAAATAAATATTAACTTAACCGTAACTTTTGAGCCATGACTCCATGACTGCAGAGTAAGAAAGGTAAAGACTGTTTGCTTTCCAATAGTTGACATATGTTTAATACGAGGCTTGTTTTTAATAAGAGATTAAGTTTTGAAAAGCTTGTCACAGGGAAACAATTTTTTTCTTTGGTGTTGAATGTAAGTTCACAGACAATATTTTCAAAACAAAATACCATTAATATGATCCTGAGCTCATGACTTGCAGCATAAATTTCATTTTTCCTTGCAGTATCTGAACATTTTCAGGACTGAAATGAAGAAGACGAAGTTTCTCCAGCTTGCTCATTTTGACAAAGAATTTACACAATTCACCTGACTTTATTTCACAGATTTTTTTTTAATTAACAAACATAAAAGCTTGAAACGTGGCCAGAAAGACCAAAGGATACTCCAGGACCCCATTAGGAGGCACCTTACCCAGGAACACATGGGAAACCTGCTCTGCAATAGAAGCCAAAAGTTTGCAAAGTACTTTCCCAGAGTCCATTTAGGTTTAAAAATAGATATGTAGTATTATGATACAGCAGTCACATGTGGTACATTTGATCTATTTTGAGCTAAAATTAATAAGCACTTTGAGAACGTGAAGTAAATTGATATACTAATTGCCATAAAATAAGGTATAGCTTTCTGTCTGTAACAGACTGCCGATTTAAATGTATTAACTGGCAAAAAATGAAGATATATGTTATTTTAAGTTACTAGAAGTGTTACTATAAGCCTAGAGTAATTATAAGAAGTCAGTTCACTGTATTGCTGTATGCCTAGGTCTTCTAAAGAGTTAATTGTTCAATAAATATTTGCAGTTATTTGCCAGTTTACAGATGAAAGATGCTTAATAGTGCCAACTAATTTTAAAAGTTAATTCTTTTCCCAAAAGCTACACTTCCCCTAACAGAAATTCAGAAATGGTTAAAAGCAATAGCACTGTTAAGCCTGATTGCACTGCCTCTGCCTTGTTTTTCTGGAACATCGTGAATGAGAAGTAAGGATTTAGACAATCATATGACTCTCAAGTTTAACAGCCCAGATTTTCAGTGCATCAAGTCTAAGTAGGAAGGTCAACAAATACTGCAGTTTGACCTCGGATAAGAGCTGAATAGTATCTACAAACAATTTTCATACTGTGATACCAGAGCATGACACATTTCTGTTATTCTTACAAAACAATGACGGGTGGCTTCTAAAGAGGTTTTTAGGAGTACTTCTGAATTTAGAAGAAAGAACTCCCTAAGAGCAAAGGCTTATCACTGGTATTTATTCCGTTCTTATGATCCCAAATTGTCGTTCTTAAACTTGATATAATATTTATACAAACTGATATCTTCCCAAAATTTTTAATAAATTCCTCTAACTTGAACATAAAAATATGCAAACTACAAACTATGTCACTGAAAAAGCTACTGTATTATGTCTTAGCTTTATTGTACATCCTAAAAATAACAACCAGGAATTCAAGTGACACTGGATAAAGTCAACTAAAGCACTAATCTCATACTAATTATGAATATGTATGAGTAAAGGCAGTAATTGACTAGTAAGATTTACTGCCTTTTCATAGGAAGATATTTACAAGTCAAATTGTATAAACAAGTACTTGTCTACATAACTTAATTCAAACAGAAGACTATGTTTTAAAGACATTTATATCTCACATTTTGGCATTCAAAGGCATTAAAAAAGAATTAGTACTCTTCTAATAACCTCTGTATGGCCCTTGTTTACACATTCTTTGTGACAACAGATACAGACATGTGTTCGTTTTTCCACAGACTGGTACTTCCTGCAGAACAATGTATGGAACTATCTGGGCACTCATTCAGGATTAGGCAGTGAAGGAAATATATCAGTTGAGCTCCTTTGGAAAGATCTACACAACTCTGGAAGCAGGATGAAGTAGCCTTTAGCAGCATCAGGACAAGCTGCTGCCAAAGGCTACTGACTACCATCCTTGAAGAGTAGACACTGTCCTTGTTCTGTGACAAGTTACTTAAACCATATGATTTTCAGCTGTAGGTACTGCTGCTTTTTTATCCCCACAATGATGGTATTTGGGTGCCTATTTCACAAAGAAGAAATAAAAACTCTTACAACAGAAAGAAAACAAGCAGGGAGGAAAATAAGGCTTTATTTTATTCTCTACCCACTGCATAGCTAAACTTTAGGTAACAAATCAAATAACTTCCATGTAGAACTTCAACAGAAAATAGTTTAAAGCAATGCGTGCATGCACTATTGTAAAAACTCCAATTTGAACAAAACCATAATGGAGACATAAAACTAATCTGTCTGAAACAGATCTACGTGGAAAGACAGCTTGGGAAAAAGGTGTAATGACAAAACAGAGAGGGGCTGTGCATGTATGTTAATCACATCTGAAAGAAGTTCAAGAGGAATCATTAGAAGTATACATAGAAATGAGGGAAATAAGATTAATTCATTAATAAAACCCTTCTGCTCCCCATCATGAGACTGATTTTAATTTGCCTGAGGAAGGAATCCTTCAATTGTTATCAGAGCTATATAACCATAAAAATTCATTTTAAGATGACTCTTTATTATGGACAATAGAGGCCAGACTGAACTGGAATAGTTTCACCTTTTTTTTAAAGTTTACAAATTTACGTAAGAATTACAAACTTTCTTAGCAGCAAGACTGCATCAGTTTTGCAAAATAAAGTGTCATGCTTTATGTCTGGTGGTGTGTGATCACAAACTCTGACAAGATGTTTCTATATAAAAACATTATACTGATTTTTAACTGCCCAGGAAAGGAAAACGACGTATCAGCTGAGAAGTCACATCTTGGCCGGATGCCGTTTTGGTTTTTACCTTTTTTTCTTTTATATATTCTCTGTATTCTTTGCACATATATTTGTAGCTTTGAGGCCTGTTGATAGAAACACTAAACCATAAAAAGAAGGCAAAGAACAAGGTGATACAGTAAAAGAACCTTTGGACAGTACCACTACAGCTCTGCCAGTCAAGAAAAAAACAACCAAACCAATGCTCCTCACACAGATGCACGGTACTACCTACTTGACCTGATCAGGTTACCTGTTCCCATCATCCACTCATCACTTGAACAGAAATACGTGGAATGCTGCTCTCTGCAGATTATCCTGATCCAACCCTGGTTATTTATAAAGAATGTATAAAATTCTACCTATACAAAAACAAATGTGAGAAATCCATAACAAGGCTTCTTTAGCCATGCTCAGTCAAAAAATGCCTTGCTGTGTTTTTCACAGGCCATTTTCCACTGTTTGCTCAAACTCTCTCTGGGGCTTTCTTGCTGTGTCTTTGACTCCCCTCAGAAACAACACACACTCATCTTCCCCAAATGATATACAGGTACACAAGTTCTCCTTCCTGAAATATTCCACCGGTGAGCTGCCCGTTTTTTTATTTTGAAAACATCAATTTGGCTGGATTGAGTTTTGGTGGACTTTTTGGTTTATTTACCTATAACAGGAAAGTTGCATTTCCAGCCTTCATTTTCACTAGAAATCTATCCAGCTCATAATACCACAAATGTAATAATAAGAACAGACAGCATAAGAAGTGTTTGAATAATTCTACTTTTACCAAGCATAGTAAGATACTGAAAATGACACTGAAATAACGTAACCTTTTCTTCTAAGCACAGCAAATTTTAACTAATATCTAGTAGTTAAAAAAAATTAAAACACATAGTTTTTAATCCACAATAGTCATCACTGTTTACTATTTAAAATATCACTATTAATTTTCCTGTAATATAAGATAAAAATATATTCTTGAAATACAAAGTGTTAAAAAACACCCCATGGCACCTTGTTTCAACAAGGTGTACATGTCCTTTCTCTTTTTAAAATATTACCTGAACAGGTGCAGGATTTGAGGGGTAAAGTTCATTAAGAATGGCAATCTCACTAGCCCACAATACTTCCAATACTAGACTTTAAAAGGCAAAAGACAGATGCTTGGTCTATAAACACTTGCTGGCAAGAAAGTATTTTCTTTTAGTGAGAATCTTAACAGTATTTGTTATTAAAATCACTCAATGGAAAGAATGTGAAGAAAATACTCAACAGCAAAAAAGATACGTCTTTTATGTTGCTGTATGTACTAAAATAGAAACACTGAATTAAGACATACTGTCTTGATTCTCATAAATTAATTTGTTCCTAAGCTAGATTCTCTTTGTTAATAAATCAACAAGTAATACTGCAACATGTAGCTTGAATTAATATAAATTATATACTTGCATTGTCTAACAGAATATAAGATTTCGCTGTAAAAAGATTTACAGTTTCTTAAAGTGAAAGTCTTCTTAAAAATGCTCTTATGAAAACGTTAAAAAATTCACTGAGGTAAGAAAAAATGTTAATTGCACCATGCTAGTATGTGCCAATAGAACAACATAAGAAAAGCAGATCTCTTACCTATTAATGACATAATTTTTTAAAAAAATCAACTTTGAACATAAATGTCCAAATTCTTCTACCCTTAACCAGACACCCAAATTCAAAATATAACTACCATACCACCACGATAGACTGCAAATGATTTATGGCCTATTTACAGGAAGCTTACATACATATCATTATCTTCAGATCAAAATTAATGCTGTTTGGAATAGCAGTATGACCCACACATTCTGAGATTTAAATGGAAAAATAAAAAAAGTCTCTAAGAGGATAAATATTTCGGATACATTTAATTTCCTTTTATATAAATGAATCAAATACATTTGCTAAAAAAAGCCCCCCACAACATATTAAAAGACCTTCTCTTGAAGGTCTCTTATTTTGGCCACTTTATCAAAATTGATGACTAAGATGGGAATGGAACAAGAGCTGGCCAACATCTCCACTCTTTTGTGCATTTATCTGTAAAAAGACAAACTAGTGATATCTGCTTTTCTGTAGTACGTCACATGCAATGTCCACAGAATATTCATGTACATTATAGAATTTTAAACTAACAACACACTAATGCTTTAAGATGCAACTGTTGACGTATTAACTACCATTTCTTCCCATTTTTCTAACTGCAATTCCAATGTATCTCTCACCAACATCATACTTGTCAAAATACAATAAAATGTTTACAAACAATGATCTTGCCTAGAGCATAATTATATTTGTTGTATTAAAACTGTTATCCTCATCCTCACTTTCTCCAACCTGAAAAATCATTAATGGTGGTGGTAGGAAAATTTCTTCTTGCCTTTGTCCAGAGCTTTCCTTCCTTCAGTTAAATGAATTCCATCTATACATTAAGTACGCATACTTCAGTATAAAGCAGCTATAAATGTTAGGCTACTATTAGGACTACATTTTTGCCTTCTTAAATTGTAAAAATTTCAAGGACCACATTGATATTTGCTTGTCAGTCATCTTTCAAAACTGTTCTAGTTTTGCCATCTCTTCTTAAATACTATCACCAGTGAAGAAGTACTTGAACAAAACAATTAGCTGGAAGTACTTTTTAAACAGCAATGATGTCTAAGCACAGTATTTTAGTACTTCACATTGCAGTCCTCTAAGTTCAGTTCTAAATTATCCAATGCTGTGACAATTACTCAGTGTTTGGACCACAAAACCACCCCAGTAAGTACATCTATAAAAGTGAAATATTGGTTTTGTTGTGGTTACATATTGTCTCATAGGATACTGCAAAGATGATGCTGCTGCAGCAGGAAAAGTAATTCTGATTCAGATAACCCTCCTCCAACTGCACAAAGAAATGAGAACCTCCCAAACAGTAACAGATGTCAGCAGCATCTGCAGTTTAATCTTTCATGAGAGAATACACTCTGCCATGTGATGAAACACCAGAAAAAATTTAATGCTACCTTTCATTGAATAGTTCTTGATGCAATCACAAATAGGCAGATCTAGAGTTTCATCATATCCTTGGAGGAAAATAAAGGTCCACTGGGCTCTTATCAGCTGGGAAAGAAGTGTCCTAAAGAGGAGTAACATCAAGAGACATGTCAACAGTTCCTTTTTTTCTTTTTTTTAAAACATATAAAACTACTGTACTTCTGTATTTTGGAAGAGGAAAAATACTCTTCATGCTATAATGCTATAGCTTATATCTGTATCATTAGCAAATACTTAATAGGGACTAATAATACTATTTCTTAATTTTCTTGCGTCTTCTTTCTTCAGTATTTACTATGACTTTGAGTCAGGAAATTGACAATATTGTAGCTTACACCCATATATTGAATATATTCCATCTTTCACAACTGAATCATACATTTTCCCCAAATGTATTTCCCTCACTAAATGTCTCCTTTTCATTATTAAATGTGCATTCAACAAGAAATAAAAGGGTTTTTCATATAACTCTTGCCCTCTTGAGATTATCTGACCTTGTTCACACCAGTTGAGAGGAATCAAAATTCTCACCCTGGCTTTTTTTCTTAAAAATGTACCTATCTATTGTCTCCTTCCCAGCTTGCAGTCACTTTCTGTAAACCCCTCTCCAGTGCTGCACAACTATCAAACAACAATCTGAAGCTCAAGAGATTTGCTCTGCTACTCAGCTTTTCCATAACATGCCAGAGAATCATAGAATGTCAGGTTGGAAGGGACCTCAAAAGGCTCATCTGGTCCAACCTTCCTTGACAAAAGTACGCCCTAGACAAGATGGCCCAGCACCCTGTCCAGCTGAACCTAAAGTGTCCTGCTGTTGGGGAGTCCACCACTTCCCTAGGGAGATTACTCCAGTGGCTGACAGTTCTCTTGGCGAAAAATTTGTGTCCAAGTCCGAAGGGGACTACATGTGAAAGGATTGCACTTCCATGCTTTCCATACTGAACATCTACTGCTCTGTTTCCTCAGCCACTGTGTCTCGGGCTAGTCCTCTTAACAACAAGACTGGCAGCAGAACAAGTAAGTTTGTATGTATTAGTGGAAATGAATGAGTCAATTTAGTTGGTGGAGAAAATTATGGTGTTGTGAATAGAACTGTGGAGAACCAGCCAACTACTATTTTCTGTTTGGAATTATTTTCACACAAAGAAAGGCAGAACTACCACAAGTTATTTTTGAAAGAAGGGACAGTAAGGCTATGAACTTTATTCTTACTTTAAATGAAAAATACATCCTGCAGAAAATCAGTATCTTCACCACTAAGTGCAAAAATTCAGTTCAACTGCAGAAAAGATAAATGCAAGAGATCCTTCATTTTTCTTGCCGAAGATCATACTGAATTTCCAATGCTTACACCTCTAGCTGTACCATAGCATTTAGGCTAACTTTGGTATTGGATTCTTTCGCATCTCTCATTGTGCTGCTGCACAGTTCTGTACATCTCTTCCTTCTGCTACTCCCTACTCACACGGTGTATCTAAAAGGAGTGTGTATGTTTTAGTCATCTTCCAGTTTTATTTGTCCTAACAAATACTTGAGTACGTTCTGGAGCAATTAAAATATGAAGAGAAAGACTGGTGATCTTTTTGATAACTTTGTCAAAATAACTTGTACTGACGACCGTGAGGGTAATCGCATTTAACAGAACTAAAATCATACAAACACTATTTTAGTCTCAGCTGCAAGCAAAGAACAGGACAATTCTTGCTGACAGTATTTGGGGATGGCATAGTGATACATAGCACAACAAAGTCAGTCAGCAGCATCTCTGGATCAAGGGAAGGCTCCAAAGAGTCCCTCAAATTAAAAACCATCTCATGTTAACATATCCAAAAGGTGATATCAACACCATGCAACAGCAGCATTTTCTTCTTCCCTTCAGTGAAACGTGTGTGTTTTCTTCAATGGAAAAAGTCATTTGCAACATTTCACCCTTGTTTTGGATCTCTCCTTTGTATCAGCCCAACACAAGGTGGGGCTGTGTTTTAAGATAGGTCCTTGAAATAAGGGTTAAAACAGCAGCACCAGGTGGGAGCAAGGGTCTTAACCACTGTGGTGAGACAGAGAGCAGTCCTTGAAGAGCTGTATGAGCACAGGAGGAGCAGTGAATAGTATCTATGAGCAGAACAGCAGGGGTGATAAGGGCAGGCATTTTTTAAGTCAGCTTTACTGCCAAAGAAAATTGGTCATGTAACTACTCCATAAGCAGCAAGTTGAAGAATGTTTCGTAATTATAGCCTCAAACCTCAAGCTGGAGACAGTACAAACATGTTTTGGGTTTTTTTTTTTAAATCTCATACCAGCAAAAATCAGGTTCTACTCTGAAAACTCTTGCCCAGCAGACACTATAAAATTGCTTCTAAAAGAGGTCCTGAGAAAACCACTCTAAAGTAACAGTGACAAGTAATGGAGGCTATAACTGGTTTGAAAATCCAACCAAATCATCATACAACACTGTCTTATAGTTGAAAAGAACAACAGTTATTTGGCTAAATTATGTTCTATATTTCTTCTGTCAATTACTTAGCAAATGTTTTTAATAACGGGCATAGTTTCAAGCATCTGCTTAAAAACAGAAAAGACAAAACAAAACCCAAAAAACCACCACCAAAAAAATTCCAACTCTTCTGAAGTGAACAACCAATACCATTTTAGCTCATGAAAGTAGCAAGCTTCTAGAGACACCATCCATCACAAAAACCAACCAACCAAACAAAAAACCCCAAAAATCAACAACCCCCCAAAACCCCACAAAAACTGGCTGAAACTATACAATGTGCCAAGTATACCTGGCACCTTCGGCAGAACAAAACCACAGAATGCAGCTTTGGGCATCTGGCATGAAGGTAGCCCGGGGCGTCCTCTCTAGCAAGAGCTGAACTCAACTACAAGACTGAGGCAAGAGTAACTCCAGCAGAAGATTGTTGTCCCGTGAGATACACATCTTCCTCGTGCAATACTTCAGTAGGTCTCTTGGCATCCTGTTCATCTTCACACCTCATCTTGGAAAATTCCATTATACTTCATACTTCACTTTCTCACCATTTGCCCTGCCTAGAGAGCAGGGGACAGGATCTCCTACCATCAAAGAGGCACAATGCCAGGTGGATCAGCTTGTACTTTGGGCTAAATCCAGAGCCCAGCCAAGAAAAATACATTAAAAATATGAGCACATCCATAATGCTCTGCCTGGGGTCATGAAAGCTGGGTTCCCTCTGGGATAAGGTGAAACACGTGTATGCCATGGCCCAAGTGGGATTAACAGCAACCTCTACTTCAGCTTCTCCAGAACTTCTTATTAAGATGCTTTTGGATCACCTTTACATTTATACATTTCCTCTCTAAGGCTCCACATGATGCAGAATCTCCTCATCAGAGACTCTACTACTCTGGCCAAGCTGCAACCAGGTGGAAGAAGCTTTTCAGGATGTTCCGACACCTGGGGTGTTTTGACCTCCTCAGGCAGAGCATCTCTGGCCAGCATTCATCAGCTCCCTTTTCTGGAATGGGAGTATGTGGACAAGACGCAAACCATACTTTGCTTAGAGCTCCCTTTGGCTCCCTGTTTTCACATTTCTTGACCCACATTCCTTCTTTTACCAGCTGTTGCCTGGTTTTTTCTCCACCCTCTCTTTCTGTAGTTTCTCATTTTCAAGGAGGGCTCTAAAGTTTTATTAGGAACAAACTGGTATCTGTTCCTAAGGAAAAAGCCAATAGAAACAATGACTCAAAGCAGCTACTTTAAAAAAGCAAGAAAAAAGCAAGCGTAGGACATTCCTCACTCCCCATGCCACACAGTTTTACTGATCATGCCCTTTAGCTATTCTAGAGATGTCACTTACATAGCAGTTACATAATAATTCTTCACACGGACATCATTCCATCCTTGCCAGCCTTTTCCTGAGTGTTCACCTGTGACGCAAGGTGTTTGATGTTCATCACCATCATATGGCAGTAAGTATTGCTTAAAAATGAAAATCGTTAATTGGAATTGAAAACCCCCAAACTCTGAACACATTCATTTAAAGTTCAAGAATGTCCTACCTTGGAATTCAATATAAAAAACCTAACTTACTATGCAAATGAAATAAATTCTGAATTTGAATATTAAATGAACAGTTGGATAATGAGGTAGGTAGTATCAAAAGAGCAATCTTTTTGGAAGAAAGCGTGTCATAACCATAGACCAAATTTAGACAGAAACGGAACTTTCTTAGGTATTAGTGCAATCGGTGTGAAGAACTGAGGCTAATTTTCTTTGGTGTAAAGTTTTGCATCTGATCATTCATCCTCAAGAAATTCAAGAGAAAAAAAATGCTAATTTGCAAAAGAACCAGGAAACACCCTAAGAACCACTACAAAGTACTACACACCCTCAAGCTCCCAGGCAACTCCACATCCCATGAAATTGCTGTACACTTAAACAAATTTCAAAACGTGCTTGTTTTGCAATTTGATATTGATACAAGCCACTATATTAACCTAAAGGATCTAGCGCCTAATTTCTCTTTGAAGTTCAGTTCATGTAAACATGTACCACTACAACGTAGATTTTTCAACCAATGAGGAGAACCCAGCTTGAACATGGGATGCACTGTTGCAGTCTACTGCTTTAGAATGCTTAACCCATAGTTCCCAAAGCAGAGGACCAGTGCTGGGATTTGCAGGGTGTGCTTCTCACTACACAAGTTTTCACAAGGAACAAACATACAACTGAGGCACTGAATTTTTCAAAACTGCCCAATGTAAAGTAGCCCTCAACAAGTTAATAAAAACATATCTCCTTTCATCATACCTGTTAGAGGGAAATACCATGATCTTTCAAACGGCCTTGGCATGATTTTAGCTATGTAATGCTCTTCCTCTCTCTCTCTTACCTCCTACCTTGTTTTTCAGTGAGAAACCCTGATCAAAACCTCCATCCTCTATATTAATCTATGGATCAGTTAATAAAATGCTTGAATATAGGTAATTTGAATTAAAAACTTTATCTGAATGATAGACTTTGGTGCAGTTAAATCACAATTTCTCCCTGCGCAAAGTAAGGCTAGATTATCATATGTTTAACAATCAGAATTTACATATATAATAAAAGTGTAACTGCTACTTGCTACAAGACAAAGAATCTCAAACTACCTAATGTTATAGCAATCAAAACTAACCTTAATTACTATAACAAGTACATACACCCCTAATTATGTCATTTTGTGAGAGGGAAAAGCAAACTGATTCTGGGCACAGGCAAAGTAAGTATTTTCTATCTTTCAAGTTTCCATCTTCTTGCCAAAAACACACTTTCCTTTGTTTTAATTTCTTGAGCCACATGGCAGCTGTGGATGTCTGTGGGTTTACAGACAAGTGCTAGCAGCAAGTGCAGTATGTTAACGAGTACATACTTCCTGGAAGCAGCTTAACCTGAATGAAATAAAAGAAACAAAAAGTTCCTGATGTCCTCTATTTAAATATTACTGTATTTTAGCAAAAGGATACAAGTTAACAAGAGGGAGAGGAATAACAAACTAACAATTACATTTACAAATCACCACACAGTTTAGCTATTCATTCATCTAGCAACATTTTAAACTTTGACTTCCTGTGTCTTGTTTTAATGTCACAGGTAAGACAACGTGCTAGTTTAGTGTTAGTCTATCACAGAAATACTGTATCATCTCTCTAAAGAAAAAGTCAGTGCAAATAGAACAGCACCTCTCTGCCCTTCCTAAGGGGAGAATTTGGCTCAAAATGCTCATCAGGCTTTTTCTGGTACAGATCAGCTATGTCACAGAAAAGATTTTTGCTTTCGCAGAATCTGGACACCCATTTTGCTCTTATGTGCAGAGCGTATTTATACGCCTCCCTGTTTTACTGAAAAGTATTTCTAAAACCCTCAAAATTATTGCTCAAAACTACAGACAGGTGACATCTCAGTGTAGAGAAACTGGTTGTTTATTCTGAAGTCACAAAAACTGTGGCTTTAAAAACCCACACAGAACGAACACCAAGATGTTTCCACAGTTCTACTGCATAACATAATGTTAAGAAGTTAGCCTAACCCTTACTACATGTATAACAAGGAACATGTACCAGAACTCATTCTATCAGAGGCGAGCAAACACCCTTTCCTTTGCGGCAGGGAAAAGCAGAAAGCAATTTAATGGAAGAAATAAAAACTTCGTTACATTTCTTAGTTTGAATAGCAAATTTAAAAAAAAAAACAAAACCAAAAAAAACCCCCCCAAAAAAACCCCAACCAAAACAAAAAAATAAATACAAAATGAATAACTTAAACAGAAAAAAAGAATCCTCTTCTAAAATACTATTGTCTTAAAGATACATATGGCAAGTGTAGAGATAGAAACCAGCAATGTTTTGCTCTATTTTTCTCTACATCCATATAGTTCTAGATGTACAACTGCTAGGTGCTAACATCTCTCACAAAAAACTTGAAGTCTTGAAGTAATTCAGTATATGAACAAATGCAGATGAGAAAGTGTTAGTTTGGATTAATGGTTTTTTCAAGAAGTTAGCAGGGTGAGTCTTAAAGAGCTTAATGCTCCTGCTTTTTGCCACCTGACCATTTCATTGTCAATGGTGCTTTCAGCCCTTCCTTTGAATCTGTCTCTTGCCATCTGACACCTCAGTGAACTGATTTGGTGTGCAAAAATAATTATGGATAACCCAAAGAGATAAAACCTGCATTGTTTTCTGCCTATGTAAAAGATCTTAACAATGGATTGGAGAAACACTTGAACTGTGACCTGTGAAAGGTCTAAGAATAAAATCTGATTTTTCAACAGTGCAAGTCACCAGATGGGCTCAGCTGTTTTTTGAAACCTTACTCTTAGCGGATGTGATTCTGCTGAGATGCAGAAGAAACAGCAAGGGAGATGCCAAAGAGAGGCTCAAACGAGCCCTGAAGAGACTCTTGTTTACTGCTGCTGATCCCAACACCACAGACAGGGCAGAATCTCCCTTTAGCTCCTTGCATAGCACACCCTCTAAACTGCTGCATCCCCAATCTCCTGCTACACAAATCAGGAGTCTCACTTTCATTTCCTGTCCGTATTCATCTTATTTTCCAAAACAGAATATGTGGGTTTCAGAGAAAAAATTATGTAGTGTGTGTACAAACAAAATGGGGTCCTAGCTCATGACTAGCCCTCCTGAACACCAGGATAACACAAAGAAATAAAATGTGTGTAATTCTTTCTCAACCACTGAAGGGGAAGGGAAAAAAAAAAAAGCAAACAAAGTGATTTTATCTTCTAGTTTTGCAACTCTAAGACAACATATTCCTCACTTCGCTTACCTCCTCAGAGCTCCACTGCTACTTTGTTCTCTTTCCCACTTCCCAGGAAGCATTTCTACCTCACAGTGGAGAAACTGCTTATGGTAGGAAAATACTTGCAGTACAGCCTGAAACCACAGCTCTCCTTTTGGCAACAGCAGTAGGTCAGGCAGCTCCTATTTAGTGCCTGCTATCCACCTTTTTCTCTGTGCCATATCCCACCTGCACTGGTACAACTGCTTGTGTGGCTGCAGTGAACTGGATCAGGAAGCCAAATCCAAGTTAACTAAAGTCCCTTCTGCTTTCCCTTTTCTGTAGGGTTATTTCTAACCTAAATCAATCTCAAATTCAGCTCACCTTGTTGTCTCATAAATACTTGCTCCAGCACACTTGAGGGCACAGAGGCAGGAAAGCAAGTGGCAGGGGACAGAAAAGCAGAACTGCAAATAAAAGAAATGCTTATGAAATAGCACCTTGCACCTGAAAAAGACAAAGCTTGAGGGCAGGACTGCAGGGTAGACTTTTCACCAAGTTCTAGCCCTAAATTTCACAAGTTCATAAGGAAAATGCCCACTGACTCAGAATTCCTAACACTGAAAACTGCAAGCTTAAATGCTAGAAGCACTGATTAGATAAAACAAAACAAACCAGTCTACTCAGATCTGATCTGGAACTCACCTGCTGTATAACAGGAACAATATTCTTTACTAAACCAACCACTGTAGCTTAGAAAAAAAAGTATCTGGACAAACAAGTCCTTTATGATGTCTAGAAAGCATGAAGGCAAAACACAAAATCTGACTGCAGTCCAACAGCCTTTCCAAAGGAGCTCTGTCCAAATGAGGCATGTATCAGCTCCAGAAGAACTTTCACTGTCTGGAGAAGACTCCCTGCCAGCCTGGTGTGGAGTGGAACAGAGCCCTCTGCTCCACACCATAACCAGCACTGCTGCATCCTTACATTCCGCTCCCTGTACCAATGAGGGACTTCATTTTTGAAGCACAGCATAGCCTTAATTAGGCTAAGGAACAAAGTGACTTGAAAGAATATGAGAAATCCCAGCATTATTCAAGATACTACTTTTGATTATGTCACTGCTACAAATGTGGATGGATGGGTAGATGAACAAACACTAAAAAAACCCAGCAACGAGGGAATGCCAAGTAATTTAAAATACTGTCTTGGAAATTAGTCTGCCCCTGTAATAAAGGCCTAACCACAACAGCTAAATACAAACCAATTTATCACTTGGAGGCCCTTCTGACCTTTTGTTATGCTACCATGTGGCTATCTTTAATGAGTGATAATCTCTCTCTTTGCTAGTCCAAGTGGTAAATAAGCATTTTGTTTTTAATTAAAGCAGAATTTTCAGATGGTGCCTCTCTTCACATGGTGCATACTGCTAGTCTTACATTGGTGATCACAGCAGAGGAATTTTCAGATATTTCTTCAGCAAGTAATTACAATTATTTCTTCTTTTCTTGTTGCTGAAACCTACCTGATTAATAAATTATACAACCCCAAGATAGTGGGAAAGAAACTTTACATACACTGCTTAGAGATGTTATCCATGCAGACCATTCCAGCATCACTCCAATATATCCTGTTAATTACTTTTTATACAATACATATTTTAGCTGATGTTCTGATCCAAGAACAAGGTTCCAAAAACTACCCATTTCAAAATTGGGGAGTTAAACATAATGAGCAAAAGATAAAGGACACTCTCTGTTGAATAAAACTACACTCTGATCAAAAACACTCGAGCAAGAGTCTCTGGAAAAGCAACAGGGAATCAGCTACCTTGGGACAGCAATGGATACAGAGCTTTCCACCTCTACTTCACCAATTTTAATATAACCAAGTTCAGCAGTGATAGAGCCTTGCCTCATCTAGCCTTAACAAGAAATACACTTGTGGTTTCTTTTGGTCTTCAACAAGAAAACACAACAGAATGACCCAGCAGTGAATGTACATGAAAAATGAGAAAAAAACAAACCCCTCAGTTCATAAGAAATGTACCTAGAGGAAGTTAAAATCTACTGGAAAAAGAAAAAGCAGAAGGCTGCATCTTCCTGTCAAGCACACTTCAAAGCAGCACTACTTAAAGAATAATTAGAAGAGTTAAAAAGTAAAGAATTGACTATAATGGGAATTCTGTCATACTGAAGATACTGTAGGGAACACTTTGAGGGGAAGGAGGAGTGAATGAACATAAAACTTACATGCAGAATACACATCACACGTGCAATACTTGGCTATTTAACGACCACAGAAGTCAAAGTTAGTAAAACCATGCTGGATTAATAAAGCCAGAGATGTAGCTACCAGGTAAGAAGATACAGGTACAGAATTATGCTTTGAAAATCACGTATGATTTCCTTCTAAAATACATTTTAAGAGCAACTTGCTATCACATACTGTCAGAGAAAAAGCAGCAAATACTATCTGAATCCCAGCAAATAAAATTCAGAAGCCAAGCCCATCTGATCAAGATCTATTGGAAGAAGAGAAAGTTTACAAATCTTCCAGTCCCTAGAGAGTGTATTCTAATCACCCGGTCTCTCATCCAGCTTGGTGGTTACAAAGAAACAGACAACATCACACTTAAGTACTCTTGAATTTGTGGGGGGGAAAGGGGAATGGACAATGGGGGAAACAAAATAACCCAAGAAAAAACACAAACAAAACACCAAGTGGGATTACTATTAATTTATAGCCAAACCTCTTGCTGTCATGTATGACATTCCTTTGCATATCTAATAGGACAAATAATTCAAAGCTATTCATCATAATTACTTTAAAAATCTGTATTATTGTGTTATCTGAAGTAAACCACACACAAAACTTTCTACAAACTATTTTTGCAGGGCTGACATTCATTCTAGTTTAGAAAGCAGTTCTAGTAAAGTTAAAAGATTCCTGTTTTCTGTAAAATCAATAATGATTTTCAAAGTAACAGATTCACTTGCTGAATTAAAAAGTAACCTTTTAAAATCTCAGATGTGTTGTAGTTATGTTTCATGATACTTTCAAAAATTATTCCAAGATAATGAATAAAAACAAAGCTAACATTTTCCTACATTAATTGCAACAAGTTAAGGAAGACTCCCTGTGGCCTTTTTAAAAAAATGTAATTTACTACATGTTGATATTTTTAACTTCTACGTTGTAAAAGTTCTCAACTACTGTAAATTGAGCAGCTGAAAAAACCCAACAAATATTGAAGAAAATAATTAAATGGATATTAGGATAAGGAATCAGAGTAACTTTTATGGCAACTGATAATTGTGTCTCTCCAGATTTCAAATGAAAGATACTTATATTACTATTCTAAAAGGCCCTCAGAATTTGTAGTTTGCTGCGCCCTGTGGAAAACCATGAAAGCATTTAAAACAAATAAAGTACAGAACTCTGAAGCTTCTCATGACCAAAGGACAACTTTTAGTTTTGGTCCTTCAAGTGAAAATCCAATGCATACTAGGAGAACCTGGAGCAGAAGGCCATAGAAATAAACCCCTAACAGACTACACTGAAGCTTTCCTTTCCATCTTCCGTATATGCACATGTGTATCTTGCCCTCTCTGCTACACAAGCCTGATTCACTCTTTTGGTGACCAGGCTTAAGAAACCAACAGCACTCAGATTTCATTCACCTGCAAATACTCCAAAACATTTGCTCTCATCTACTACTGGTGTTCACATACTCATGGTTTTACTCCACATCATTGCCTAAGTGAAGTAACAAGTACTAAAGATATTTGACTATACATAGAAAGCTACAATAAATGAGAAGGATTTAAAGGCCATAGTTGGGTGAACAGCATTTACTGTGCTGACCACAGACAGTGCAAGGGGTCTCAAATTACACTTCATGAACTAGTAAGTATAGTTATCAGGGGAAGCTGCGGTACCCTTCATTGTTCTTCCAGGGACCTTAGCATGCCCTTGATGCACACAATTCCATAAGCTCCATGCATGGACCAAGGGCATAACATCACCTTTAGAATTCAAAGCTGGATATTCTTCGGTTACCCCTTCTAACAACTTCATTTTCAGTGTCCTGTAGTCTGGAATACATGCTACTTAACACGCAAAACTAGAAAACTGGTTCAACAATGCAAATAAATAATTCAGAAATATCAAAGGCCCATCACATTTTATATTTCTATAGTTTTTAGTTGCCATGTATCACATGATTAGATTACAATCAACATTCACTGACAGTAAACCAAACGTTGTTTCTAATAATGAATTAGTTGTATAGTATTCATATATTATCAATCTTCCATGGTAAGTGAATCCTGGTCTTTCCCAGCAGTATGTCACTGATGACCAATTTTAACTCCTAGTTACAGGAGTTGTAACATTACAGAGGTTTTTGCTGCTAAATATACTGAGTAATTAAACATCTGAGCTTGATAGCTCTAGCAGCATTTCATTTTTAAACACTAACAATGGGAAAGAGGTTCTGAAGAAAACTTCTTCTGCAACCCCAAAAATTACTGTGTTTTGCAATATGAGAATTGATTAAAATGGAAGTAAACACTATGTGTTGTAGCGTTATTTAATTGCACAAACTAATAGCAGTACAGTACCGTCAAAAACAAAATGCAGTGTTTTGTCATCTGAAGTACTTCAAACAATCCACCCTCTCTCCACACTTATCTTTATAGTTAGGCTAAAATACTTCCCATCAAAATAAATGCACTCAACTGAAAAATAAAACGACTAAACAATAATGGTCAAATACTCATAACGTATTTGGATTGTGAAGTCTAAAATAATAGTGAGCTAAGACACAAGAATTGAAAGGTGAAACCACGAATCAGAACTGGGTAGGTCAAGCAGAGTCCCACAGCTGGAAGCACCCACCGCAGATCCCTGGGAAGCCAGAGGAATGCTGTGTGGGCAGGACCCGGCCTATGCAAATCGGGTTACCCAGTTCTACCCTAGACCTCAATAGTAAACACACAAAAAAAGTACACAAACTAAAAAAGAAAAAAAAAAACCCACAAAAAAGCAACAACAACAACAAAAAACCAAACAAAACCAACAACAAACCCAGAAAACCCCCTAACTTCGACGTTTAACGTCCTTTTCCATTTTAATGCCCTAAGATCTTCCAGTAACAAAGGGTATTGTTGTCACAGCACTGAGCTTGCACAACTGCCTGCTGACTACGTCTTGTCTTTACTCTTATCCATCGCAAACATACCCAAAGTTTTTCAAGAGAAATGAAGGAAGTCAACATGCAAAAAATAAGTCTAGGGTGTTCTTCCCAACAACTGAATCGGCTTTATATTGTTTAAAGTTATGCTGAAATAGCCAGAGGAGAAAAAACCGCCAACAAAACAACAAAAACAAAGCAAACAAACGAACAGAAACACAGCAGAAAGCTCCCTGCCATGACGAGTTCAGATCAATGCTTTTGTCTTCCATTTTACCCAGGGCTCAGGAGAGCAACGCTGTACCTAGGGCTCTCCCAGCGCGCTGCCGAGCTATGTAAACATGCCGCGGGGCTGGGGCTGCGCCGCGGGGCGCGGGCAGGGCCGCGGGGTCACCGGGGCTGCACGATCCGGGCGAGCACAGGAGTTTCTGACCTACATTCCCCGCAGTGGGATGAAAACCCTCCCGCCGCAGACGGAGCGCGGCGGGCGGCCTCCTCCGCCGGC
>WEKY01043781.1:221636-240228 GCA_013390045.1 Picathartes gymnocephalus
GCCCGCTGGGCAGCGGCCGAAGCGGGGGCGAGGCCGCTGTGCCCAAGGTGACCCCGGGAGGCCGCGCGGGCCGCGGCTCTGCGGCCGCGCCCGCCCCGCGCCCCTGAGCATCCCCGAGGACACCAGTCCGGGCCTGCACCCCGGCGGCCGACGGGAGGAAAGTCGCACTTGCCGCCAGTTCTGTGACTGTTTTTACGCGGCTCACCAGACTATAGAAAAAAAACGTAGAAAGTAAGCGGGCTGCCAGGAAAGAGTTCTTTTTTCCTCCCCCCCTTTTGCTGCCACCCATCATAAATAGCTACAGCTACACATTTTCAAGCGGTATTGTGACTTTCAAGTTGATGATAGCTCTCTATATATTTATCATGTGAAACACTTTGAGTGTTTTAGCTCTGGAAGGAAATGCTTATCCAAAAAAGGCTCTATTTTATGCGCTTTTAAGTGGAAAAAGGGGAGAGCAGAAGTGCTAATCTTATGGATCACAAACTGCGTTTATTCTGCAACGACAATATATGTGATACCCAGCCTCTTCTGGCAGCATTCTTTCCCCAAGGCTGCAGGAATTGTTCTGGCTACCATCCTTCACAGGGGCTATCCAAATCCTTCTCCAGCACCGTGGGCTGCCTGCTGGTGAAGCACACGCTGTCACAGCCTAATACTGAATTACCTTACTATAAGACAAGGTTTTATACACATACACTAATGCACACTAAAGTAGATACTTCTAGGAAATTTCCAGTTTCCTGAGCCTGTGCAGTGGAGTACATTGTTTGGGAACACTGGGCAGATGTAGGCAGTGTGTGCTCTACCTTACCAGTTGTACAAGCTGCCTGGATCATACGGCTGCAAAGTTTTGGGAATGCTTACCTGAATTATCTTGATGTTTTGTAGGTTTAATCAATTAACTTTTCAGTTTAAGGAACTTTTCCTGATTTTCTTCACCTTTTCCCTTGCATTATCCTGATCTGTGTGATACTGCTTGCTTCAGGGGAGTACCTGTGTTTTTATGATTAAAGAAGCAGTCTTTGAGGGAGCCAGGTCTCTCTTGCTTTGAAGATCAGAAACAAGACTCAAACATTGTGAGGAAATAACTTGGAAACCATTGGGGGCAGTGAAGCTGCTACAATTGAAGAGGGCTGTCTCATTTTGCCAAAGCTGGAATTTGTGCATTATTATGCACTTAAAAAGAGGTTCAGTGAGTTCTCAGTAATTCACTCTGCCAAGGAGTGGCATGTAGATTGCAATGGCCAGATCTGTACCAGGAGGGGAACTTAAGCATGGGAAAAGGAGAGGGTACTTTTGTCATCTCTCATCTTGATCATTCATACAGTGACGAAACATAGAACTCTGAGGTGCTGTAGTATTTAAACAGATATCCGAAGATGATGTCTCAGGTAAAGATCTTATCCCAGTTTTAAATGTTTTCCCTGCTCCAGCCATAGTAATTTTCATTTTGGCCAGATTGAGTCTGAGTCAGCCGATTTTCATCCAGGTGCTGACAGGCATTTTGCTATCCTTGAGAAGACAGCAGTGGCATTGCTAACAAGTGAGGTGTGCTGCAGCATCTTTAGCATATTCCTGGCATTACACCTCATCCCTTCGCTAGCAAATTATGCTGCAAAGGCTGCATTTGTGGGAATCCACCAAGGTCCAATAGACATTTCTGCCCTTTGGGTCTCAGTGGACAAAGATCAGCTGGTCATTCCATGAATGGTCCAGCAAAATGGTCCTATGTATACATGTCCAGCACCACATATATATATATATATATATATATATCGATATGTATGTCTGTATGTATGTATGTATGTATATATATCTGTGTGTGTGTGTGCACCAATTCAATGACACTGGTTGTCAAACAATCACATGCTCTGAATGCACGTGCAGCACTGATGGATTTGCATAAATGTTTTTACCCAAACACTCTCTTTATCAGAAACTTAACAAATATAATTTAACAGTGCTGTGAAACATTAAATGAACCATATCCATGGTCCTAGCATTACACATCTAGGTGAAGATAACAGAAATAAGGAGTTAGGGCTGGACGTTTGTATTCATATTCACACTAGTCACACATCTTATGCTGTATTAACAAGTTAATAGTCATTGATTAATTGCAAAACATACCAATGATTACAGATATTATGTGTATACAATCACAGCATTCAGACTGTCAACTCTTATTCCAGCCCTAATCTTTAGTTTCCTTAATTTTCTTATATAAAATCCTTTTATGCTGAAATGCCTAATATCACTGCTTATATACAAGTAGTTTGTCTTCTTTCTTTCAACACAATTGGTTAAAAAATAAAGTCATGCAAATATGAAAAATGTTCTGTTTGTGTATGTTAAAATATTTCACTAAGGGACCAATCTAAAAATTCAAATTTCATTTGTTTTGCTGATCTATATGAGATTTTAAAAAATATGCTCTAAGAAAGTCAACTCAGCAGTTTTAGAACTGTATGGATTTTATGATGTTGTTTCAATGACTCTCAGCAGGTTTTCATCCGTTTTTTTTTTCATATTTTTTGGGAACTATCAATTAGGAATATCGTAGCACGACCAGTCCTTTACTGTGGTAAAGCCTAAAGCTCTCTATCAGATATATAGTCCCCTCACGAAACTCACATATTTTACCCTACATAGACTTAGAACTAAAAGTGAGACGGTCATTTCAGGACAAAAACCATAAAATTCTTCTAGATTAAAGACTCTTGGTTGCTTTTAGTAGAAATCACCTGTTCATATGACTTCTGGAACCGCACATCCTTTCACTCCATAATCATTCTGATTTCTAGATGAGATAGCAGCATTTCTGTAGCAACTACAGCAGTTGTTTTCAATACACATTTTAAACAAGTCACTAAATTTAAATCATTATGTGTCTTCATTTTCTTCTCTCAATGCAGGTGTGCCTGCATTGCAAGGGGTTGGCATATACAGATTGATGGTTTAGCCCATCCATACTGATCATCCTTACCCCGAGGGTGTAGGTTCTGCTTGGGTTATGAATATGTACCTGCCTTAGTTGGGATTCTGTTTCTGTGGCCAGCCTGCCTTACCATTGCAGCAGTGCCTGTAAACTGCAGGGTTTGAATACCGAATTAGACTGGTCTTCCCAAAATCCCACATTCCTGCATCTTTGAATATCCCTGGCAGCCTCCTTCTCGACTCCTAAACAGAAGGATATATTTGGCATTTAACTCTTTGTTTTCCTTCTGGGTTGTTTCAGGCTACTGGCACATTTCCCGCTCTCAGCTAACCCCTGTTCTGCCAGTGTGGGATGCTTTTCTAGCAGGTTGCTAACGTGCCAAGAAGCATATGTATTTCTTTGTGACTATAGAAGATATTTTCCAAATTTTACAGCTTCTGACCCAGAAACAGGAATATTCATCACTGCAGCATAATTTCAGACCTGCCAAGAATATATCAATTTTGTCATGTAGATGTGCTAAGGGAAAGGATGAAAGCAGTACAGGAATTTCCCCTGCTCCCTGTACTAGCTGTACAGACAGCAATAAACTATATCCTTCTGCAGGGAAAGCTTAATCCACTGATGCCAAATTCATTCCGGTTGAGACCCCACCCACTCAGAGAGGAGTGAAAGGACTTACATCATGTTTCTACAGTATCTGAGATTGCCAGCCCCTGAATCCACTATGAAACTAAAGCAACTTGGCCAAGAACTTCCTCTGCCAGATCTCCTGAAAAATGTTCTTTGATGCCCTTCAATTTTGAGTCCAAAAGGAATCTGGAGCCTCAGGAAAGTGTTTGGCACACCATGGATGTTACAATTTTGAGGGATATTTTAGTTTGCAGGGAGTCTTAACTAAGGGCAACTTGGGCTTCCTTCAGTGTGACTAGGTAGACTTAAAGCAAAAACTCCAAAGGAAGTTCACATCAGCAGCCAATATTCACCACTGCCACCCTTTCCTTCTCGGCATTAGATGTTTCCCAAATATTTCCCAAGATAGCCACTGGTCAAAAAACCCCCATGTAAACATAGAAGCAAAGAGTTTATATATTCCCTTATTGACTTTTAACTACAGTTCACCAAAAGCCTCCCAAGAGCCATAAAGTTGCAAGGTGTTGTTTTTTTTTTCCCCTGGTGTTTTAGATCTAATTTAACAAAACAGATTCTATGCTTTTGCTGTCAGTATTGCTCCCTGACAAGAGAACATTTGATCAAATTTTCTATGGATAGTGGCTACATATTAATTCACAGGTGGTGACAGGTGCTGTGTTGAAGTCAATGTCCTGCAGAACAGACATGTTTTTTTTCAGAGATAAGCTACACAGTGCCTTAATGGGCAAGTCCAGCTGCACAGTTCTTGGCCTTTATCTCCTATGATCATTTGGCAGAGTGGGTGTAGTCTCTTGGTATCAGCCAAGCAGCACTTTTTTCAGTTGCTTATAATTGTGCTGCAGATTATTCCATATTTGTAGAAGATACTCTTGTAAATTCATGATTCAGAAGAAATTGCTAATTACTGTTATGGAAAATTCATACTGACTTGTCTCTAACTGGCTTTGTGATTGTTTTGTGGGTATCTGGCTGCCATCAGCTCATTTGAAAAAATTCCTTGTAAGATATTTTATATTATCTTGATTTGCTGCACTTCTGAAAAGCTGATTGTGTACATATTGAGTAGAGGAAAGCAAACAAAAAAGTTGCACATTTTTTCTCATATTTTTAGTAGTTTAGCAACATTCGTATTGCTGCACATGAACTATAGAAGGAATGAAATGTAAGTCGAGAGTTGATGGTATACTTGTCTGACATTTGATTCTAGTTTACTCCCACAGATTTGAATAGAAATACTACTTGTGTAGTTAAAGTTATTAAAAAATGCATAGCTGTTTAAAAAAACTATATAGTAAGCCACTTTTTTGGGTAGTTGACTTAATTACTTACATGTTTAGCATAATTGAGAGGTGATCAATATTATACTGTTTCTTATTACTGTATATTAAGACTCTGAATCACCTTCTACAGAATTAAGAAGATTAAAAACAAAAAACAAAAATAGTGGTGCTTTAAATTTATCTTTTTAGGTCTTTTCTACAGAGAGCTCCAAGTTAATTACAACTGTTAATTTAAAGTAGACTAAGCTATATTAAATGCCTCAGTATCTGTTTTTCTTCAAAATTAAAAATGACCTTAATTCAATTTAGCCTAACTCACTTTGGAAGTGAAATATGCTAGGTTAACTGAAGATCATTTTAATTCTAGCTGGGAAAGTTCAAAGAGTTCAGCAAGTTTTTTTACATACTCTGCAGCCAATAAGTGAGGAATGATGAAGAACCAGTAGTCTCACATCTAAATCTCGGCTTCACTGTATTCTGCTCAAATGTATGTCCTGTAAATTGTGTTCCACTGTTACATATGACTGTATTGGTTAAAGAAGTCTAGCTAAAAAGGTTCTTAATGCATAATCAGCTCTTCTGCTGTAATATGTTTAGCAGAGTGCCATCTAAAAATAGGAAAACAGTCTAAGATGGTTTTCCTTGTTTATTATTTATTTCTAGAAGTACAGTTTTTAAACAGAAAAAAATCACTTTTAGAAACCTGTATTTTTACCCCTTTTATTTCTACAATCTGCTGTTTTTATCTCAGAGTTACAGCACAGTTCCTAGAAATACTAGGAGCTGTGCATATACACCTAACTGAAGGCAATATGTCCCATTTGCTCTTATGTCTATTATTTCTTCTGCTCACATCATCTTTTGATGCAATTGTTTTTATTCTAAAGAAAACAATCATCCAAGGCAGCAACATGCAGTTTCTTCATGGTTCAGACCCCTGACACTTGAAGAAAAATTAATACAAGCTTTTGCTTAATGTTCAGCGTCTTCCATCTGCTTTATTTGTGTTGTTATTCCTTGCTCAGGAATTCAAGTTCTGGGTGTTTTTCTACCTCTGATATCTTTGTCTTATGGTATTTTCAGCTCTTGGTAATATTAAGGTTCCAAAGCACTGTCAAATCCAACACTTATTCAAGTACTAGTTTCTTAGCAGATTCTAAATTGCCTCATCTGGAGTCTGCTTCTCCAGGAGTCTATTTCTATATTATTTTCTCTACTTTCTGTTGAAAACCAGTGGCTTTTTAAAGTTGGAAGGGTTTTAAAATTTTTTTTTTAATCTACAAGTCTTCAATAGATATTACCCTATGGCAGGGTAATGCCATGCTTTATCATACACCTCTAGCAGATAAAATTGTCACCCCAATCTTATAAAGTAAAAGACTTTTAAACATTCAGGACCAAAGCATATAACTTTAATATGCTTCATTTTTATTTAGAATGCAATACTCCTCATTTTTTTGTAACAGCTTCATGAATATCCTCCTTTTCTTGGATTGCTGAGAAGTGTTAAATATGCCAAATGCATCAGCACTTGCTATTTTCAGAAGGAAAACCTCCTTCTGATAGACTTGCTTTTAAATAACACTTACTGCTTCCAGATGTACACTGAAGTGTTCTTGTCTTCTTTTCCAGTAGTTTCTGGTGTTTCCAGAGTTTGAGCCTTTAAATGCTTCAATTTATTCTCAGTGTCTTTTAAAAAAAAAATTTTATTGCTAGTGCTATCAACGAGGAGTCATTCCAGGCTCAGAGGGTTTCAGTAGATGTTCTTCAGTCAGGTGTCTGTGGTGCTTTTTCCTCACACAAGTCAGAAAGCTAAATCTCTAAAAGAACATTTAGACTAATAACCTTTCAATAGGAGAAATAATAAGCAAAACCAATTATAGTATCATATTCATAGGTGTGAATCTATTGAAAAATAATCCATGCAAGAAAAAAAAGAGTAAAAGCCACTTTGCATATGAAAAAAAAACAGCTGAAAAAGAGCTTATAAAGTTTATTTACTATTTTTGGATTTCTCTTGGTTTGTCTTTGACTCACAAAGCTAAAAGGAGAAATATCTACAGTGCATGCCAAGAAGAACTTATTAATTCTCATTAGCACAAAGAAGAAGTGGTTATTTCAAGTGCTTGTAATGCAAATGTCAATGTAAGAGTTTTTTTCTCTCAACTCCAGAGTCTGAGAAGCCATTGTCAGACTATGCTTTGATATTAGTAGATGTTCTGTATATTTGATAGATGTATGGCTGATTCACCAAGAAAGAGAAGTTGAGTGTTTTCAAGCATTGTTTTAATCTCATGAAACAGAGAACTTTGACTTCTATTTGCATTTAGTCCAAGCCAGATTTTCTCTAAACTCAGTTTCACATCTGAAATATAGAGGTAATTTTTTAATAGTAGCTGAAATAAATGTAATGCTTCCAGTGAAGTTTTATTTTTTAAATCCATATTAAAAGATGGTAACCATGTGAAACACAGTTTTTGCACATGAATGTGAAAGACAGGGCTTTTAAATTGGTATTAAGTATTATGATTTTAACCATCACATTTACAAGAAAGAGCTCCATTCCTTTTCGTGCAAAGAGCAGATGCATTCCCAAGTAATATAGTAGCCAATAAATGTCTACATATAGAAATTATCCTCAAGCATTTCTCATTTCCAATGCTGTAATTCCTTTCAAATAATTTCAGGGAAAATGAATCAAGGTCTCTAACAGAGGATGTATAGAAATCTGACTGTCTTGGGGATAACATCTGTATTTATTTTTTATGCTCATGTGCCATATTTTAACTCAGAGGTGATGGGATTATATGTGTAGATCACTTGAAGTAGCTAGGTATCAAGGCTTGTCCTTCGATATTTTGCCTCAGAAATCTTCCCTCCCATCTACTTTATCACAGTAAAAGTTATCCTGTGATTTAATCAGATATTTTTTTGTTCCTCCTAGTTTTACTTTTTTTATACTGAAAGAAACCCCATTTCCATTCCTCCCAAAAAATGTTTTTTCCTATCCTCCAAAGGCTTTATATGCCTTTAGTTTCACACTTTGCTTTTCCCTCTTTTTTATCCATTTTGGCCTCCATTTGTTCTCTTTGCCACCCTATTCCATTTACTTGCTCTTTCCCTTCACTGAACAGCAGATTTACTACCAGATTTGTTATTTTGTAAGAGTTCACAAAACCAATAGAATTCAGCAGTACAGTTTGGTGGTGTTTGGCATCCCTTGCCTCCTCCAAATATTTTACATTAGATCTTAATTTTCACTGACAGTGTTGAACAAAAATGAAGGCATGTCTAAATCAGTCAGGGCCTTTCCTCATCATTATTGAGAAGACAAACCAGATTTCTGATCCCCTGAGGACACACAAGCAGAGGCAAAAGCCATAAAAGCCATTGCTGATGAGAAACTGTTCTTTCTGAAGTCTCAAATGAAATCTTGATTTCTTCATACTCAAATGAAGTTTTGCCATCAGTGACATCAGGATGTTACTTGCAACACTGGACCTGGGTTTGTTTCCCAGTTTTGTTCCTGTTACTCATCATAAACTATCTCAAAGAAAATACTTCTCTTGCAGCCTCTTTTTCATTTTTGCAATAACATTGCATCAATTTATTGAAGAGACAGGAGTGTAATTGGCCATATCCATTCCTCAAAGTTAGCATAGGGTAGTATATTGAATAGCCACAAAAGACATGTTAGAAATGGTTGTTGGATAAATACCTGATTCCAATAATTTTTTAGAGATGCTAAATCGAGGGTGCAATCACTCTCTTCAGTTTAAAGTTCACTTTCCTTCTGGATGACAAGGGAGGAATATTATTTTTCAACCAATTGTCTGTCTGAAGGAGAAGCTAAATGGTTTATATATGGATCCTTTAACATGCAAATATTAATAACACAATCAATACCAATACTTACCATATATAGAATGCTTTTTCATCCACAAAATTTAGGGTTAGACAGTTAGAAGTAAAAGTCTTCTGAAAGTTTCAGTGGTGTTGGAGAGCAGGATTTCCATGGCAGATGGGATTTCAAGGAAGGAAGGAGGAGAAAGGCTGGACTGCAGGACAGAAGAGAACTTTTGAAAATAGCAGAGAGAAGAAAATGAGGCCAGGAGAATTGGAGCACGTACATGTGCAAAAGGGAGGAGTACAGACAAAATAATTATGGAAGAATTGTAGAACTTGCCTCATGCAACAGGAAAATATGCAATATGGTCTTTTAAGAGAGAAAATAGGAGGAGATAGTAACCTATCTCATTTGGAGAGAAAAAGTGTGGCTTATG
Organism: Picathartes gymnocephalus; assembly: GCA_013390045.1. Classification (NCBI taxonomy): domain Eukaryota; kingdom Metazoa; phylum Chordata; class Aves; order Passeriformes; family Picathartidae; genus Picathartes; species Picathartes gymnocephalus. The sequence continues at coordinate 230,795 of WEKY01043781.1, forward strand.
ATTAGGAGAAACTGTGATTTTGTTACAATCTTGGCAATACACACACTGTCCAGGTTCATCCCTGCCTGTGTGTGCGCCATGTGTGCTGCTGTCTTTTCCCCGATGACTCTGAGTGAGGAGTAATTTGCAGACTTCTGGTCCAGACACAGTCTTTTAATATATGTTTGTACAGCTGCATCACAATGGGGGCCTAATTTTGAATGGGGTCTCTGTCTTCTACCATAATTGAAATAATTAATCATAGTCACTCAATAATGTCGTCACTGTCACTTCTTGGACATAAAAATCCAATGAGATCATAAGGAAATGTAAATTGTTATTATTTTCTATTATAGTAAAAAAAATTACAATCCATAGTCTGAATCAAAACTCACCATGTCTATGTAAAGTATAATTGTAGTAGTCTTTTACTTCTTTTCTACAACAGCAGTTGTAGGAAAGGATTTGCTACAATTTGGAGGATTCTCCTACCCCAGGCTATGCTTCTCCACAGGCAGAGCTCCTTTCCTTGATGTGAGTTTGGAGTCCACAGCACAGACAGGGCAGGCCCCTTTAAATCTCTGTTTTATCTGGTTGTCTAGACAACCCCTGTAAACATCAGTGGAACAACGTTTGGTCTTCAAAAAGCTGCGAACCTTGAGGAAAAACGAGGTCATTTGGGGACAGACAGATCCAGTGTAGCCTTACCTATATGAGCAGACATACATTTTTTCACAGACTTGTTTTGCACATATCTTCTTGAATGCTTCATGCTCTTACAGTCTGTTTTAATTTGTGATATATGGAAAAAAACCCCATGTTTTCTGGCAGCAGGGTTTTTTTCTTGTTTTCTATATTGCTTTCTGTTGCAACATAAATATATACTGATTAAATATTTATGTATAATGAAAGAAGAGTATGAGAAAGAATACTTTGACTATACAAAAGTGACAACTCCACTTATAATTTTTTTTTTATAATATGATTTTTTGTGCCTTTTGAGGTCATAGATTTAGAAAGGTGAAAAGCCTATTAGAAAGGTAGTTAAAAGTACGAGGGAAATTGAAATAATGGTGGAAAAGTTACCATTTGCAATATGAGTTGCCATTAAACATGATAAGTAGAGGGGTTAAATATTTGTTAACTAATAAATATTTCCAAGCTTTTCTTACTGATATGTAACAGCAGGTTCTATCTCGCACAGACTTCTGAAGAAATAATAATTTTAAAAAATCCCCAAAAAAACCCAAAACAAGAAAACAGTCTGACAGTTCTGTGTCTCTGATAATTCAGAACTCATTTTTTTTCCCCAGCTAATATTTTAAAATGTCTTCTCTCCTGGCAGTGTTTCAATACAACAAGTTACTTGAGAAAATCATTATTATTTCTGTATGTTATTGTTAAAAGTAATAATATAAAGATATTATGTTACTTCTTCTCCAGATTTAAAATATTGTATTATTCTTTTATATCCCTCCTGCTGTCTATAAAATAATTGCTGTCTGTGGGAGATATACAGACAAGTGAACCTGGTCATAGATGAACAGCTAGTTAACTTTGTAGTCCATTTTATATCTCTAATGGTTAAGATGAAAATCTCCATTTAGTTTGCATTAACATGATATCTCTATAACTTGTACTTGATATAAAAATACTCCTCTTAAACTTTAGCTATGAAAAACTTACATAATTTCATATGTAAAATCTTTGGGTTTGCAATTAGACGATGAAAAAAGTCTGAAGTAGTAGCCTTATTAGGCTAACTGGATCTCAAATTGAATATTAGGTTATTTAAAACTTTTGGTTGAATCTTGTGAAAGTCATCCTTGCCTTCATTTTTCTGAGAGAGGAAAAGGAATATAAAGCAATTCTTGTTTATGTAACCCAAATTCATACAATCTTAAGTCCTACATAGTCTTTAAAATGAGAACGAAGTAACCAGAAAATATACCTGAGTAAAAACAGGGCAAAATGCAGAATAATTAAATTGAATGACAATTTTAATCCTCTGTTACTATGGCTGGACCTTTGACTGGTAAAATCTTGTCAAATCTTCATGGACCTGCTGAGTCCACTGCACTTTTTTATAAGATGTGACATGTTCTTTCTCTTCTACTCACTGAATTGCAGCAGACTTCTAGTCTGACGTAGGAGTAGGATGGGACTTGGATTGTAGCAAACTCATAATCTGTCACTGTCTGCTCTGGATCATTGGTGGCAAAATTCTTATTTTTAACAGAAGCATCGTGCTTTAAAGACATGAAGGTTAATATCAGGCTATCTGTTCTACATTTGCATCCTACTCATGTCTTAAAGAGGGATAAAGCAGGTTTTGAGACATGAGTTATTTTGTGCAAAGAAATTTGCATTCTCTCAGTGAGATCAGTTCATAGCGTGCTTCCACAAGTCCTCACTCCAGACATTTCAGTTTATTTTATCATCTTTGTTAATAGTTCCTGTTGGTGAATAGAGACAAATTTTCAGTCTCTAAATGTTACAGAACTAGAGCAAATAGATATTATTCAGTCTGTAGAAAATGTTACCTATGTCAGAGTATTAGTAGTTGTCCTGCAAGTTAACCCTTATGTTGTTTATCTTTTCTAGAACCAGAAATTCCTGTTGTAAATAGCAAGCAATATTTGATTGAAAGGGCAAACAAAACTCTATTGCTGAACAGGGAAGTTCCTTCTACACTCTGAATTAAATTTCATATGCCTATCCAGATAAATATCGGTTAAGTTAAGATAAGATATACTGTACAAAAGTTCCTTGTGAAAGATAACACAAAAGCAAAAGTCCCACAATCTGTAGTACATAATTTCAAATTAAATAAAATAAATAAATTCAATTCCAGGTTCCTCTAAATCCTGTTGTTTCAGGGCACTGAGGGCACTAATATGTGTTAAAGGTGCTGAGAAGCCTCAGCTGGGACCTCCCCACAGCCATAGGCTCAGGAGCTCTATTTAAGGTCAGCCCTGAGTCCACAGTTCTGGATGCAGTTACACTGGAGGAGTGTGGATCACCTGTACAGCCACAACGTGGCTGTGGCTCAGGCAGCTCGTTGGCTTGGATTCACTCCTGGTTTTGTAATGGATCTGCCTAGTAGCTGCTGGACCTTATCCTTTTCTATTGACTGACTTCCTGGCCTGACCTAGGATCTGCCCTGTCACTGTGATACTGCCTTAGGATATGATTCTTGGTTGGGTTTGTCCACTTCGGGTCTGCCTTGTTTAGGGCTGAGGCTGGGGCTGCTCTCCTGGGTTGTGGGAACTCTTTTAGCTCATGTTTTCTCAGCAAGGAGCCCTGCTCTTGCTGCCTCCTGATACATTGAATCTTTATAATATAAATCTGAAACCTTAAAGGTTCATCTAATTTGCACAAGACTGAGATTGCTGCAAATAGCCCAGATTCAGTGAGTACTTTCTTTCAGTGTCTTATGTTCTGTATTTCTTGTGTGCAGAGCTAACCCATCGCAGTAGCTTCTGATCCTGCAATACTTAGTGCCATGTGGCACAAACTCAGATTTGGTAGAATGTTGCAAAAGAGGCTGCTGTAATTCTAGACTTAACTATTCCAATAAATCCACATGGCTAGATAGCCTTTATCCCCACCACAGTAGTTTCTATGTTTTCTCTGCAGAAGCATCTTGCCACTTCTATTAACCTGTGACATCCTGGCTTGAGTGGGCAAGAAACAACGTGTGCTCCCTTCAAGCTGATCACCTTGCCTGGCTAAGGGGCACTCCAGGAAACAGAATTGCATTGTAGAGGCACCTGAGAATCTGACATTGTGTATAACTATTTAAGCCCTGATGGATCAGAATTCAGTACATGTAGGTAGATAGCTTTGCATTTTGCAGCCCAGTGTATCCTGGAGTATTGGTGTTAGGAAGATTTTTCTGCTATTTAATGAGATTTCTTTGTCTTACTGCCCTAGAGAAGTCAGTATGGATTCTAATGTCATCCTACTATGTTGGGGTGGCTCAAACACCTACCTAGTGTGAAATGCTTATGAATGCTTATGAATGTGAAAATATTTCACCCCTTCTTCAGTGTATTACATGATACAGATACCTCTGTCATCTCCTTGTAAAGAAGGCTAAGTATTCTACTTAAAAAAACAATCTAAAAGGATTCTATAGTCCCATTGTTGTCATTAAAAAGTGTTTGCCACCATTGCAAAATTAATTTAGTTGTATAAAGGAAATATGCTTTCCCCAGCAAGCTAAAAATTGTTACCCACACATTTGGAAACTGCCTTGAGGTACAACGGTAATCCAAACAAGGAGGTTCCCATCTAACCTAGGAGTATTTTTGAGAAATTTGTGTGTAGAAATATTAAGAAACTGAGATATTTCAGTGTTTTAATAGTACATACTAATGTAATCCAAACTTCATATTAATAGTCTGCATACAGTTGTATTCTGTTTAAGCAAAATCAACTCTTCAATAGTCCTTTTCATATGAAAAATATTATGTTTCTGTGACATGAAGTTTTCTGTAGTTTAGCTACTGTAATGAACTTGCATCTAGAACAAATAGTTTGGAAATGGTTTTACTTGTTATCTCTACTGTAGGAATGCTCTGCAGAACACGAATTCTGAAGGTACTGTATGAAAATCCTACTTCATATTAAGAAATATTGAAAGGCATACATTAATAAATATTAAATATGCTAAATCTTATAACACTCTGACATCTAATCTATTGAGCATGTCAATGGGACTTGGGTGGACTTGGGCACTTCCTCCAGCCAGGGGCTCCAGAGGTCATATTTCAAGCAGTTTACAAAGTGTGAAGTAAATTAAGTACATTTTGATAATAGATTTTTCTCAACCTTGTGCGCATTGCAGATCACTGTCTTATGTGTGGCTTTTGCCCATATACTCATCTGATAGGCACAAATTCATTGCCTGATGTGTCACTCAGCCAGTGGCCTTGGAATACATTTGAATCTGTATCCATTGCTTTAATAGAAATGCATCATTTTTACCTGATAGGTATATTGGGAGAGTAACTCTTTTATATGGTATTGCCAAGTGAATAAAAGTTTTGTTTAGGAGGTCTATTACCCTATCCAAACAAATTCTAGCACCTTATGTAAAATGATTTCTTTTCCTCCCAGGAAAAATTTAAATTAAAAAAGCATCAGGAGACCATAATAATGAAAATAACTGCAGACTTTTCTGTCAATTGAATCCACATCTTGAAAAGATTTAGAGCTTCTTTAGGCTCTAAAGTTTAGACACCAATTATCTATCTTCAGAATGGTTATGATGATAGTAATATAACACCCAATAGCTGTCACATTACAGTACATCAAAGTAATGAGTCAATCACTTCAGACTTATTTCAACAAACCTGTATGGCTGAATTTCCACTTACACCTGGTAAGGTATGGATAGAACACGTACTGAGAACTTTTACACTATGAAAGGACATGCATGGGAAAAAGCACACCTTTGCTGGGGTGGAAGTCTCATGCCCACTTTTCTCATATTTGACCATATTGCTTAAAATAATGATTCCATTGCTATGTCCAACTGCAAATGAGGAACAGCTCACATCCCTCTTTCTACCTGGGCCTGCATGCCAGCAATAGCATAAGTATTTAGTAACATCGTATGAACTTGACCCAGTTTGTGAATATTTACAAAAACTGGTTTTATTTCCTGGATGACCATATTAACTTAGTTGACCAATAGATATAAGTTTCCACTTTCCTTCAACTTATGCCTCATTTGATCTTACAGCCTTCATACAGTAGAATAATTTTTTTCTTCATGGCTGCTCAACAAAAGGAAATGTCTCTCCAAACTGCTGAAATTCTGGGACTTCCTTTCTTAAACAGAGGCAGATAGCAGATGGAAACTTGAAGATATTTGAAGAAGAACCTCCAAGCTTTGATTACTAAACAGATATAGATGCTCTGAAACGCTATTTTGTGTGGTTAAAAATAGACGTGTTCCTATCTTAAAGCTGTTCAAAACCGTGAACCAAAAGAACCTTATTAAGCTTCAGGATAATTGACTGTAGTCTATGCACAGTCTTGGTGTTATGGTATCTGCTTACATCAGTACTAAGTTTCACCCGGAGCGTGTTTGCAGTGATGAAGACTATAAGTTATTGTATATGAAATGTTACATTATGTCAATATACTGCTACAACTTGTAAATTCACATGGATCTGTATAATAAAAGATGTTTACAGCACTAATGAACTCAATCAAGCTGATACATGAAAAAGTAACAAGCTATCTTGCTGGGCATTTGATTTCCAGGAGATAATCCCAGACAGTACTCTGAAGATTAGAGAGAGAGGAGATAAGAAGCTGTGACAGGCTGGCAGTATCTGCCTGAAACACCATCTCCTGTTAACAGGTGTTGGTGCTGCTGGGAAGCTGTTGCACAGATTTTGCTAACACACTGAGCAGATGGCTTATAAAAGAAATGGGTGGTGCTTTTTGAAGCAAAAATTATGTATGGGCTGAGAAGTATTGTAGCAAGAATCCTAAGGGAATATAAAGTATAGGGAGGGAAGTTGAGCTGAACCTTGTTCTTAATCGGTAATGTTTTCTAGGCTGACACTAGGAAATGGGTGGTTTATGAGAGCACAAATTATGTTTGGACATGGCTTTATAGCAAGTGGGAAAACACACCTGTTTAGAAGAGTGCAATTATCTAATTAGTAAATATATTCTAAGATGAGTGTTGTTCTGCAAACTTCACATTTTCTGGACCACATCAGTCTGTGCACCCTACTGCAGCTCTGTAAGCTGGTGGTTGAGTGAGCAGGAGAAATAGGCCTGCATTTCCAAGTCTATTTTGTGACTTTGTCCAAATACAGTGTTCTTTAGATAATTTAATTATGCACTTTGTAATTTGAGGACATTGTATTTACTGACTTGGAGATGGATTACATATACAGCATTACAGTGCTCATAATTATTCAGGGAATATGTTTGTAGTAACAGGAAGTGTGAAATAGGAACTGTGTTCAAATAAATCATCAATCTTTCTCTCACAGGTAGAACTGATCTGATTGCCCTCACCATTCTTCAACTGTAACAATTAAAATTCATAAAGGAATCCAGAATTTCTGTATGGAAAAATTGGAAAAACCTAAGAAAATTCTTAGAAATATGTAGATTTCTGAGAAAGCACTGTCTTCCTGATATCTGGTTTTCTGTCTTGCCTGTTTATTTGTGAAATTCATAAGATAATCTTCATGTCATATAAAAGGTATTTTTAATACTAGTTCTATTTACAATAATTATCTAGGCACATCTGTTCTCAAGTGCATCAATATTCAATATTTAAACTAGCTCAATATTAAAAATACAACTCTATTTAATGCTCCTAATTAAGCATCTGTGTATTTAATACTCTGCTTTGGTTCCTTACTGCATTTTGTTAGCTCTAATGTTTCAACATGGAGGTAGTGAGTACCATTTACTCTCAGAGTGATTCAGAATGCAGATTGCATTAAAAAAAAAAAATCTGATCTGCTTCTGGGAAACAACAACTAAAAGCACGTTCAGGAAGAGATTAATGCCTCCTGCCTCCCAGGAATGGAGAGGAGAAAAAGCATTTCTGCTGTGAGGTTCTGGCCTTTACTGGGAGGGTGTCACAGGTTGTGCTTTCCCAGCCGAGGACAGCACCCACTGGTACCAGCCCTCTGGAAAGAGGAAGCATTAGCTGCTCCTGGAAACAGAGGCTTTTCCTAAAAGCCTCCCAGGAGCCGAGCAGGCCACAACTCTATTCCCAAACTTCAGGTTTGCCTGTGAACTATAAAGCAACAGCTGGGTGCAATCTCTCACCACAAACTCCTGCTTGTGGTTTGCTGCTCTTCCCAATATACAATACACTTTGCTCAGGAGAGGTGTGCACATTGCTTGGGGTGGAGAGGCCTGGTTTGGGGTATGGAATGTGGACATACCACAAAAACAAATGAAGGCACGGTCTGCTATAGGCCCAACCCAAGCTTTGACCCAGAGCTAGCATGCAGTGCATGTCAACCTTGTAAATGGTTTCATCTGCAGTCAGTGGCAGCATTCCAAATGACTGATGGCAAGAGTATCAAACCTTTCCCTGGGAGCATCCTGGAACACTGCTTTGGCACAGCTGTGAGAATTATGACTGTTTACATGGGAACAAGGTTAGATCCCATTGCTTTAGCATGGGTTTTCTATCACTAAACTTTAGACCTGTTACTGCAAACACTTACCTTACATGGGAGCTTCTATCAGATTACATGTTTGTGGCCAGAAATTATATCTCTGCTTTTTTTTTTTCTTTTTTTTTCCCTTTTTTTTTTCTTTTAACAAGCCCAACAAAGGTTTTAGTGGCAAATAAATCATAATTTCTGCATATCAGTAAAAACCACAATGTAATCTGTCATCCAACCCAATGAAAAACACCATGTCTGTAAAAAGTAAATTCTTCAACTTACAAGCTGCAAATTGATACCACACATGAGAAGATATCTCTCTAGGATTTCCTAAAGGATTTTTCATGTGGTTTTCTGTCATTAACAATCATTTTAGCATTTGCAAGAAGCCAACAAACTGTTCCTATTAAAGTATCATCAACTTACTTCAAAAGATGTTAAAATAGAGCAAAAATTTTAATGCTGATCAAGTTGCAATTAAATTTTCCTTTTTATTTAACATTGTCAACTTTGTTTCAGTTCTTTCTGAACAAGAAAAAGAAAACTTGACACTAAACGTACTGAATATATTTCTAACTGCCTCAAAAAGGTAGTTGTAGACATTCTCATGGAAAGCCAAGAGATTGTGCAGAAAAGGTTAGACTGGAATTGATTTTAAAGGTATGTAGTAGTGAGGAATGTGTGATGCAAGAATGTAATAGTATGAACAAGGTAAGATAATTAATTAATAAACCAGAAGAAGGCAATAAAAGATTACAGCTAGTTCCATGGCAAACATAATTCAGCTGAAATCAAATGCCATGGTGATTTCCACTTCTTGTGAATTGGGCTCCTAACCTTGATAAACACAGAGGATACTACATAATCTTCTGAGATAATTGACTAAATTTCAGTTGGGGTTTTATAATTTATTCTTTAAATTTTTTTTGAAGTTTTTGTTCTTCTGATAAATTTCTAAAATATTTTATTTGACAAATAAAATTTGACAAATCCTTATTGCCTTTATCTGGTTAGGTCACGTCCCTTTATGTGAGGATGCAAAGTATTTCAGGAAAAAACCGAAACGGCTCTTTCAGAGTGGCGAACAGCGGTTGTGTACACGGGAGGAAAACATTTGGCTACGGGTCCAAAGGGGAAGAGGAAAAAACACTGTTCGGAGCCGCGGGCAGGGGGCACGGATTTGGGAATCGGGCAGGTGCCGGGCTGGGCGCAGGGAGCCGCTGGCAGCTCTGGGCCCGCGGGCGCCTCCACCCGCCCCGGCCCCGCGCGCCGCCGGGCCCCGCGGGC
>WEKY01043793.1:0-18595 GCA_013390045.1 Picathartes gymnocephalus
AAGTCAGTAGCAACCAACCAAACGAAAAACTTCTGAGGTTTGTTTTAAGTGAAATCACCCAAGTATTTAGAAGAAATGCTTCTGGATTGAAATTTTCAGTATGCATGTGGTTATTAGATACACAGCCCTTTTGGAAGCAGTAGTTGGAAACAGTTTTTAAGCAGGAAACTTTAGTTCTCAGCTGATTGCAGTGGACAGCTTGTCCCATAGCTTTGTGAACTAGATTTATTTTTATTGTATGGAACAGTTACATCTTTCCACCTTTTTCTTATGAAGTACCATCTATACCAATGAACTAGCTTCATCCTCCTCTTTTGAAACCCTTTCAATACTGTAAAATAATCTGAGATATGTAGAAGCATTCAGCTGTTCTTGAAGATGTGTAGGTATTTTTACAGCAGTGTCACTTCCTCTTGTGTGCAGCTGATTAATTAGTAAAAAAAAAGCTGTGGCTGTTGCTTTGCAGAATTGATGTCAGACGCAGTGACTGCAAATGCTGCTGTGCAGAGCGAAGTTGAAGTTGTGTGCCATTTATAAGAGCAGTGTAGAAATTGCAAAAATTAGTGAGATAGGAGATAACCTAGCAGAAAACAGGATGTCATATCCTTATTTCTTGAAGAAGTAATTTTGAAAAATAACTTCTATTTTGTTGCTATTACAAAGACAAACCAAGGGAAATACAAAAAGCATGTGTTTTTATATTTAAAATGTTGGTGTTTTTTGAAAAACAATGCAGAGGCAAAACTTTCTGCTGCTTTAAACCTAGTTCGTAATTTAAGCTAATCTAATTTTTTTAATTTAAGTACAACCTTCCATTTTGAAGATTTAACTGGTTTTAAATTAAGTGTTTTTATTTCTTTTCCTAGAGAGCTAAAGTTTTGGCCACATCTTCTGGTTTTCCTGGGTTTACTCCTCAGTCTATTCTCAGGTCCAGCCTTCGCACTACACCCCTAGCAACTCCCTCTGCATCCCCAGGACGATCAGTTACTCCTCCTCTACGAGCCAAGGAACCTAGAATATCTTTCAGGGAAGAGAGCTCACATGCAAAGTGGACTGTTGGGGTAAGCTGGGCTGCAGTTAGTGAGTTTTGCAGATAATGCTGTGATTTAATTTAGACTTTAAAGTTTGACGAAACTCCTTCTACTGAGAATCTGGATTGCGAATCAGCATGGCAGAATTTGGTCGAAGAAAAGATTATGTTATGCTAGACCTTCTGTAACATCATGTTCTTGCAGGAACATATTCATAACAAACTTCAGGGACCTTGGTGGTTTTTATTTAGATGTTGTTAGGACCTCTGGTTGGTCAGAATGTTAGTTCACCTTTCAGCTGTACCTTTTCAAATGGTAGTGTTGCAGGGAAGTAAGGAATATAGATAGAGCCTCTTGTTCAGGTTTGTTAAATTTTGCAAATTGAACATCTGGGAAAGCAACAAAAGTCATAAAGATGCATTGACTTTCAACCTGTCTTTCTGCAGTGTTGGATTTACTTAAAAGATGGCCTAAAGGAATTCCTGATGAAGCGAACTGTAGTCTTTTCTGTTCTCTGAGCCCCAAAGTTCTTGGGTTTGCTTCTTGCCTTGCACCAGGATTAACATCCATATAGTTTTCAAATGTAGTGGGTCCATCTGACGAACTGTGGTCTCTTCTGCACCTGGAGCTGTGTAGCTGGATTCTGTGGTTCAGTCCATCTGGCAGTTGCCAGCATAATGTACCCAAATCAGGGGCACAGCAGGGCAGGTGCTGCTATCTCAAGTGTGAGTAGTTCATGTATGGTACAAGCAGCTACTCAGTTGTAACAAGAGGTGCTCTCTCCTGTATGAAATTCTTCCTAATAGTGGCACTATGGCCAGATTTTAATTTACTTGTTCTATGCCACAGACATAATTGAACACCAGTGTATTTTAGTAGTGCACATGTGTTGAAAGTGCAAGCATAAAATAGAGAAATCTTGGGTTAGGATTTTATTAGGCAAAGTTTTGTCTTCTTGAAAACACTCTAGTAAACTCAGTGAAGAGCCTTGAGATGACATTATGAGCAAGACTGATTTAATCTTAATTCTTCAGTGTTGTGGCAACTCAGTAAGCAATCTAAAATGTGATTAATTTTTACACTCAGAAATATCAATATCTGTTGGGGTTTGGTTTTTTTTTTTTTTTTTTTTTTTTGCTTTGACAGAAAGCAGACTCATGTTGCTGATCCGAACTTTTTTTTTTAGGTGACAGAAGATGGTAAAGCACTATTTGGAGCTTCTGAGCATCATCATGGCTTGGCGGAGGATGCTTGGTCTGAAAGTAGAGATAGACCAACTCTGTTTACTCTGATCAAGCCTGGGGATGAGCGTGCTGAATTGCAAGAGTCTTCAGAAAGCATCCTTGGAGATGATTTGGAGAAGATGGATGTCAGCAAAGAAAATAGTAACTTCTCTGTCAGATCAGACCAGACTACTTTGGAGTATCATGATGCAAAATCACCTGGTGATTTTGAAGATGATGTCATCTTTATAGCTGCTAAACCAGCTAATTCTTACACTGAAGAAATTGCTGATATTCAAGAATCAGAGAAGCAGGAAGAAAGTGAAATGGTTGAAGATAAACGTTTCCAGATGAAACAACCAGATACTTCAGAACGAAGAGAAGCAGCAGGTGTGTTTTGTCCTGTGGTAACTCAATTTTCTGAACTTTTCAACTGTCTTCAAAAGATTGAATTACTGATGAGTGCAGCAGTTAATGATGAGTTTTCACAAGTTCCGTAGGCTTTTAAAACTATCTCTGTGATTTAAGTCCTTCTTTAGCTATCCTGGACCTTACAAATGTGTACTTTCCTTGGCTGGCATTTTTTTGTGTGTAGTTGCAGCTGAGAGGGATACATGCTTAAAACCTGGGCTTCTGGTTATGTTTTAGAGGTCTTTCTATAGTTTGCATGTTTTTTTATATTGTTCGACTGAAATTATTCATCAGGCTTCTTGTTCTGCTGGAAAGAAGAACACAGACCATCTGTGCATTTGAAGTCTTAGTAACATTATTTTGTTAAATCCCTGTCCTAGATGAAATGCAATCAGTTTAAACTCATATGAGCAGTTTGAAAGAAGTGATGTTGAGTGCAACAGGGAAGTCATCCATCTCTTCATTTTTGTAGGATGTGTGGAAGAATCAAATGCTGAATGTCATACCCTTCCTAAGGATAAGTTGGTTTTTAAAGCTGCTGAGGCTGCTACTTTTGGGGCTGGAAATGAAGGGTAAGCTTATGAAGTAGATACATCTTTGGGTTCACACAACATACAGCTGCTGGCTTTTCTGTGTTTGAAAACTGATTTTGACCTGGGATTAGTTCTTTTGTGTGTTCTTATGTATAAGGGCCTGTCTATTCCATTCTGTCTGTGAGCAAAAGTAATCTGGCATGAATGTAATGCACATTGACTAGCTGTCAATTTTAGCCTTTTTTTCTCAAATCATTGCAGACCCAAAAGTATGATGATAAAGACTTCATTCAACAGTCTTACATAGACCTTGTTACAGTTTGAGAGTTACTAAGCAGATACTGTGAACATAAGCCCTGTTTTTTTTCTGAAAATTGTTTAGTTAAAAATTAATCCTGAGATTCCTGTAACTTCAGTGGGTTTCTTTTGAAATTTGAATGCTTTCTGACAGTATTTTTCACACTTAATTTTTGTTTTCTATGTGTGCTCAATTAGCATCTATTTGCTATGGAAAGGGAAGCTGTTTTCTCACCAGGTATTTTAAAAGCTGCAGCTGCTAAGCAGAATGTCAGCAATGAGAGAACCCTTAATTTCAAGTGATAACTTTCACCTGGACTTCTGTTCAGTTGGTTCTGAACCTCTTTTACTGTAGTTGCCCTCTTTGTATAGAAGACAAATAACACGTTATCCTGTAATACGCATCTGTTATGTTATTATCTAGTGTTAGATAGCTGGAAAGAATGTTAAGTACTTGATTCATTGCATGAAATGAGTTACAAAGTGAATTACAAATTGGGTCACAAATGAATATGTTGATAGAGGAATTTCTGATTTTTCTTGTATTTCTCGTGGTTTGAAACTTGAAGATTTTACAGTGAGAAAGTAACTCAGAAAGCTCTTAAAGGTTTGTTTTCAAGCTTTATGATGAATTTCTCTTTCTTTTCATGCAGGGAAACAACCTACCAGGAGCCTGAAATGACCTCTTCATCAGAACAGAGAGCCATACTGGTTGCAACAAATCCACAGCTTGCTGAATTCCCAGAGGCAGACAGTGAATGTATGTTGGAAATGTTCTGTGTGTTAGGGTAGCAGGGCTCCTCAAGTGAAATGCATAGTTTGTCATTCCACTATAGGTGTCTCAGATTGAAATAGTAATAGCATGTTACTGCTAACTTTCATTAAACTATGGAGAGAATACCCTCCTTAAAGAAAGTCCTTCTAGAAAGTGATAATGAATCTTCTTGTTTTTGATCAAAATATTGAGGTGCTGGGTAAAACTTGAAGTATTATAAGAAGAGATCAGTATTTATTTTAATGTTGTACACTGCTACCAATTTGTGTGCCATGGGATCTGCTGCTTGATTTACTATTTTAAAAGTTGATGCATTCTCAGTATTCAGACTGAGGCAACTATCTACCACTGTGACTTTCCAGCCACATTTTCCTCTTTTTTTCCTTCTACGGACTTGACAGCTGATGTTCTCCTCCTCTTTCTTGCTGTGGGGCTTCATCTTTCACCCAACTTGTAGTTGTCATAGGTTAAACCCAGTTGACAACTAAGCCCCACAGAGCTGCTCAGTTATTTCCTCTGGGTGAATGGGGGAGAGAATCAGAGAGATAAAGGTGAGAATACTCAGGGGTTGAGATAAAGATACCTTAATAGGGAAAGCAAAAGTCTTGCATGCAAGTCAGGCAAAATAGGGAATTCATTTACCACTTCCCTTTGTCAGGCAGGTGTTCAGCCATCTCCAGGAAAGCAGGAAGGTGGGTCAGAGGAGGACAAACACCATAACTCCAAATGTCTCCTACTTCTTCCTTCTTTTCCCTGCCTTTTATGCTGAACATGATGCCATATTTAATGGGATGACAGTTGGGATCAGCTGTCCTGCCTGTGTCCCCTCCCATCTGCTTGTGCACCACCGGCCCACTCACTGCTGGCATGGTGTGAGAAGCAGGAAAGGCCTTGACTGTGTGTTAAGTGCTGCTCAGCAGTAACTAAAACATCTCTGTTATCAATACTGCCTTCAACATAAATCCAGAATACAGCAGTACCAGCTACTATGAAGAAAATTAACTATCCCAGCCAAAACCAGCATAATAGTTTTAGCTTTTGGAGAAAGCCCAGTATATGTGGCAGGATGCAGAACTATATTGTTGGCTTTTGGTAGCTCTGTTACTTATTTTTTGCTTGAACTTGTGTCATTTATATAACAGTTAAGGTAAAATTACCTAAATCTCTTCTAGCTGTGATAAGTATCCTTGACAGTGAGGACATGGTCAGTACTCCGTCTGAAAATCGCCTTGAGGGCAAATGTGTGGATTTACCTGAAGAATGTAACCCTGAAGCAGCTGAAGTTGAAGAAGTCTCTATTTACAACAATGCTCCTAAAACTGAAGAAATTAATGTAAGTAAGATATTCTCCCATTTTCTACAAAAGAGAAAACAGTTTGCAAATTGAGAACAGACTGGTTCTCCTGACAATTAGGAGACACTCAAAAATGTGTCTGTTTCTTGAGCTGCTTAACACCTCAAGTTAATACCTCGTTGTTGTAAGGGCAGGTATGTTTTTCTCTTCTGCATTTTCTGTTCATATAACATGAAAGGAACCTGTCAAGACTTAGGCCTTTGAGAGCAAACAAAACCAAAATAAAAGCCTAAGCTATTTTTAAAAATAGCTAGGCATTAATTTGATTTACTTGAATTCAAACTTTTTTATTTGGCTTAAAAAAATAGTTTTAATGTTAAAGACAATAAGAAAGTTACAGGAGTGCACCTTCTTTGTACTGGTAACCATTTAACTAATGACAAAAAGATGTGGGAATCAGACTCAGAGTTATTTAGGTGCTTAGGTCCTTTACTTTTTGTTCCTTCTTAACACGAAACAGAATTCCTAGTAATGAGCTCAGTTTGATGTCAAGATATTTCTTCAAGAGATGAGGTATTTAGAAAGTGTTATCTCATGGAATCCAAGTGACTCCTTAAAGTGCAGTGTTGTTGGATGTGATACCTGGCCAGTCTAAGTGCTGCAGTCAGAACTGTCGTGACTGAAGGTTTAAGCATTGGAGACCCAATTGTATTTTACCCTGGCAGAAGCAGAGTGGGTCACTCTGGCTGTGGAGCAGTGCAGAGGGTGCTACAATGTGGTGGTCACTGCTGGTTGCCTACCAGCACCTTGTGTGGGAAAACTGCTCCTGGACATGGGCGGTGGCAAATGGTCAGTTCTGAACAGCAATATCAGAATCAGAGCATATGAAGTGCACACAGGGACTGCTCTGATCTCTGTGCCTCAAATATAGAAACTGTCAGCTGTAGGTAGTACAGAGTGTGGACGTATGTTTTACATTCAAGGGGGATCTTAAGGGAACTGTCCTCAGTTTCATCTAGCTCAGTGTGAAATTAGTCTGTTTGGTAATGAATAAAGTATTAACAGACATTTTTTAACTTCAGGTTATAGAAGATACCTCAGAACCAGAACCTGAAAGATCACCATATAGTGAACTAGATACGTCGAGCAATCTTCCTTATAGCTATGAAAATATAGAGCAACAGTTTGCATGTGATTTGCCTGATAATAAAGATAGTGAATGTGATGCGACTGAGGGAGATGGAGACCTTTTTCTATCTCAGAGTAATTTTACCTTGGTTTTGGAAGGAGAAGAAGGGGAAGCAGAGATGGGAGACCCTACATCAGTAGATGCTTCTAAACCAGATGATCCAACAACAGAAGCAAAGCCTGTGACCAATTTAGGAAATACTGAAAGCCAGGAACATGTTACAAACTCAGTGTCCACTGTAACTGGTGATCAGGAATCTCAGAATATTGCAGAGTCACTTCCATATGTGCCTGAACCTATTAAGGTTGCCATTGCTGAGAACTTACTGGATGTAATCAAAGATACGAGAAGTAAAGAATTTACATCTGAAGTTGTAGAACAATCTATTCATGAAACCATAGGTAAAAAGGTAACTAGATTCCAGAAGGCAAAAGTTCCCTTAATGCCTGTGCTAGAAGCAGTGGGAGAGGAAACCAGCAGACATCATTATGGCATTGCTCCAAGAACACGCACAAGGGGACAGCTGAGTAAAAGTCCAAGTGTTCTGTCAGCAGGCACTCAGCAGCTGCTGAAGACAGACAGCCCAGCTCTGCTTGGACTGTCTCCTCGGAGAAGTACCAGGCGAACAAAAGAAGCATCTGAGACTCCCAGTCTCCAAACAGAGGAAAACGCTCAAGAGGAGCAAATACCTGTGATGCCTGTTACTCCTAGGAGAGGTAGGAAACCTAAACTGTCTAATGTAGAAAAAACGGAAAGCAGCCATTCTGATGGACAAACCTTGTCTGAGAGTACGCGGCCTGTTACTCCCAGAAGAGGATTAAGGAGAGCTAAGGAAGCTGCATCTCAACACCAAGAAGAGGCTAGTGAGGAAACGCCTCTTGCTGAAGGCAGCATTATTGCTTCTTTTGCTTCCAAAAGGACTAAAGGAGGAAAAAGTTCAGCTGGAAATCCAGAAACTGGCAAGACTGACATTGATCATAAGGGAAAAACAGCAGCCAGTCCCAGCAGAAGTGCAAGGAAATTGAAAAGCTTTGATTTACGGTTTACTGAAGATACTGTTAAAGATCAGCAGGTGCAGCTTAGTGACCAGCTCCTTTTACCTGTGCCAAGTAAAAGAGGCAGAAGAAGAAAGATTAGTTCATCAGAAGTTTCAGAAAATTCTGATCTTGATCTGTCTAAATCATCACTTCCTCAAACAGAATTTAAACTTCCTGTCACGCCTAGAAGAAGTGCTAGGAAGGTGGCACAAAACCTCTTGGCAGACCCAGAGTCTACCTCTACTCAGGAAGACACACATTCAGGTGTGAAGGTAGAAGTCCTTGATACTCCTAAGAGAAGAACTAGAAGAGTGCCACACAAGAATCCAGAAGAAGCGGATACTCAGGAGCAAACACCTGCAGAGCCAGGCGAGGAGCCAACCACACCCAGGACAACAGTAAGCACAAGGCGTCGGGGCAGGAAGAGGCGATCAATGTCTGCGGAGACCTCCCAAGGACCTGGTGGCAGTCCTTTGCTTCTTGAAGACATAAACCCCTCAGGACGTGATCAGACATCAAGAGCTCTGACAGATCGTGTTACAAGAACCAGATCCCGCAGAACTGCCATCCAGAAACTATCTGTTGAGGAAAATGAGGCTTTCCTTTTCTCTCCTCCTCTCACGAAGCTGACAAAGAAATTTGAAGGTAGGTGCACTATGTTTATATGCAAAATAGGCCATATTCCTCTTCTTTAAACCACAGAAAACAAACTGTGAGGATGGCTTTAAGTATTGTAAAGAATGTAAGCATGCAAAAGAAAAAATTTGCCAAGAGGCAGTTCATCTTTTGGCTGAGCTCTGTGTGACTACCTGCTTAGTTCTGGTAGAAACAGATTATGAGGCTGATCTAAGCCATGAAATTAAATTTAAGCTGTATTTTTGTGAGGAATTTAATTTCTATCAGAGTTTGAAAACCAGAGATGATTTGTGAATTTGTGATTGCCATCCTTTCCCCTGCAACAGAGAAATAAAGGATGTGTGCTTCCAAATTCTGTTCAGTTTTCAAGTTCAGATGAGCTGCATCTTGCAACAAACTGTACAGCTGTTTAATTATGTGATTATTTTTCATGGGTTTATACTTCGTCAGTGGAATTAGGTTACATAAGAGTCTTTTAATTAGAGTAATTCATAAATTTTTTTGAGATGTGTAAGGAGTGTTGCTGGCTCTGGAGTATAATATCTTTGATTATGTAAGTGCAGATAAAATCACTACACTGGCTTAGTTTTGTTTCACTATTTATGGTAAAAGATTGGATCCCAAGAGGCAGTTACTAGAGGAAAAATTACTTTGCATGAAGTGTTTATAAAGCTGATTGGACCTTTATTTTGGGAAGCTATTGTGCTCTTATTTGTCAGCTGTAATTTAATATTGTTGTCCCTCACGTATAACGTGTGTGCATGCTAACAATGCCTTGTCGTTTTAGCTGGAAAAACAGACCATCCTGTGCAGTTTAAGGATTTAGACCCGGATTTGTCTTCTCAATTCGTCTTTTCACCCCCTCTTTTGAGGTCAAGGAGAAAAAATGTAGCAAGCATTTCCCGAATTGTTAAAGAAGCAGTAAGTAAAAAATTCCAGTTGTCCCATGTTCTTGATTTTAATTCTGCACCATTTTTTGAGATCATGCTTTGCAATGCTTTGCCTTTTTTCATTGGAAACATATCTAAAAAGAGCTTTAAATGAATCAGCTAAAAATTTTATTGTTTTTCTTCATAAAAACTAACTACAAAAGTCAGTTTTGAATCTATGTAAATCAAGAATTGGTAAATAGTATTTTGCCTTTAGCAAAAGGCACAGTGGCTTTCTTTAAACTTACTTGGTATGTTATATGTTAATTTCAGAATTTGAACTTTTGGGGTGGTAAAATAATTTGATGTGGAAGGTTTGTTTTTGCAAACAAAGCATACTTAATGCTTTTGGAAATAACTTTGGCATGATTTCTTAATGAAAAAAACATTATTATTCCATAGAAGTGTAGGAACTTGTTCATGAGTAACATTTCTGTTGTCTTAACATAGGAGCTTCCAGCTAAAGAGGAAGAGGATACCAAATCCATAGAGTCTGGGGGAAAGCAGAACTTGAAGAGAGGTAGAACTCCAAAATCAAAAGTGAAGAAAGCAAGCAAGTATGAAATAAGTTTTGAACAGTTATTTGCATTTCTTAATGTGATGGTGATTCAACTGTTAAGCACCTAATTGCTTCTTCCTCTCTTGGCTGTGCAGGTCTTCTCTCACTCTATCAGCTGGTCTAACAGGCACCTTCTCCCCATTTAAGGGTTTGGTTTGCTAATGGAAATGGAAGAGGGAGGGAATAGAAAAGGGCAGGTGGATACTAATTGGAGTGGTGACGTTGCAATGCTCTTACATTGTCTTATTTCACGTTATGAAACCACACTCTTCCAGTTTAATTTCTCATACAAGGTGGGAAGTGGCCAGACAATGAGTAAAGGGAATGAAAGCAAGACAAATCTTATTTATGTACCTTTTCTGCCTTAATTCTATCTACAAAGAAGCCCATGCTTTTTTTTTTGGAATTGATTTTGTAATTCCTTGTCAGTTTTTTCCTTGATTAAATACTGTTAGTAATGAAAAACTGATTTGATGCCTGTCCTTCTTTTCAGAACCACAAAAGAAGTTTCTTGGTCACCTCCACCAGTGGAAATAAAATTCATCTCTCCTTTTGGAAGTCCAGTGGATGGAACAAAAACCAAACAGAAAGAAACTACAGATGCAGCAGGGAAGACCCTAAGAAAGAACAAAAAAAGACTGTCTAATTTTCCAAAGCCAGTTGTGCGCCGGAAGATGCTGTAACTGTTTTTTAAGTTTATAATGTACACCACTGTTTGTAAAGTCATCAGAATTGTGTGAGTTAGTAAAAAGAAGAAAAATCATCTAATTTGGAAGAGATAATTTATATAAATTATTGTAAAATTTCATTAAAAAATGGTCTTCAGTAAGTAACTCCATATGGAGTGTGATTTCCTCAGTCAATGCAGTTTTCTATTTTATATTAAGACTTCATACATTTATATAATATGTAAATACAGCTTATTTTAGGAATGTTAAATAAAAATGTATACTTAACGATGTGCTTACTGTCTGATAGCTTTTCGAGGGAATATTGGGTTGAATGACCTGTATTACTCAGAACTTTTAATGTTGGTTTGCGGAAGTTACACACTCTCAAAAGTGATTCCAAAAGCTTTTTAAAGTTTGTTTAGAATTCCTATAACAAGTAAACATTTTAAATATACTAGTTTTAATTTTAAAATTATGTTTGACCTTCTGGCACAAATAATTGGACTTACAATACAAACTGGTAATTCCTTAAATTCACGGTTAAGTTGTACTGTATTGAAGTCAGAATGTAAAAAATTGTGTTTTAAGCTGTGCAATACTTTTTTTTTGTATTTGTCTTAAACTTTGGGAAAGCTGCTCTTTAATTCATAAAACCAGATCACACCTCAGATGTGTCATTATTTCATAAAATTTGTTGTCAGCAAAAAGTTGACTGTACAGATGGTGTGATGCTTACAGTAGCATATCAGATTTAAAGGGATACTACCCAGATACTTTGAAATTTGAGCCAAAATTATTTTCGTAATATGACTGCTACTATAATTGAAATACTTACTGTCTGTAAACATGCTTTGCAGTATTTGAAACCTGCATATCACAGCACTGAAAACCTGATGGTAAAGCTAATATAATAGTCTGAAAAAGGTACAAAAATGTACAGAAATCTTAGTTACAAACCGTATTTTTGAATAATTATTTCATTAACAGCCTTGGGTTAAGGAGTGTATGTCCCTATAAAGTTTCAATTTGTATAAATAAAGCCACAGACCTATTCTTCTAAAAGCAGACATGGAAGTACTATTTTGATGTGCAGTCTTTTAGACAATGGATTATTTTTCTGTATGTTAATTTATATATGGATGCAACTTTGAAGACTACAGAATGGTGGAACCTGATATTAAACCTTTCAATTAGTAAAAACTGCTACAGTTATTTTAAGACATAAGTTATTCATCAACTAATAGCTTCTACATAGTGAATGAATGTATTAATAACAGACTAAGCTTGTGAAAGAAGATTGTTCTGGGGCTGTGATTTTTCTGTGTCAGACTAGATCATTCTAGAGAAGCAATTGCATGCACTTCAGTATTTTTCTCCTTGGGGAAGTATTCATGACAGAATGAAAGCCTAAAAAAATTCAGATGTTTAAAATGTGAAAGTGGCAGTTTGATTGAGACCTTTGAGTCAAGTTAGTAATTCTCTGTGTATTTTGTACTTGAATGACTTATAAATGTGGTCAAAGAGGAAAGGGGAGGGAAGTTCTAGCAATATTTTTTATATTCACAGAAGTGCAGTGAATAGCTCAGAAAATGGGGTAAAAGGTCAAATTTTCAAATTTGAAACAATACAGATGGCAAATCGATTGTTTTTTGTAGTGTGCAAGAGTATTTGTAAAATACTCTGATTATTGTCAAATTAAATTGACTGATGAAATGCTAGTGAAGATTGCTTAATAGCGTTTTAATGCATTTCTGTCATTTATACTTAGGTATGTTTTTTGGTATGATACAGCATTAGCTGATTTTATTAGTTTTTAACATTTATTTTGTTTACATTTCAGTTAAAATATCCTCATTTGTCTGTGCTTAGGAAGAAAGCAAGCAATAGCAAAAGACAATTGGCATTAGATTTAGTAACTTCCTAAAGGTTTGCAGTTTTCTAGTAACTTTTTATTTAAAAGGAGTTTTAATTACGTGTTGAAATGTTTTACTCTTTTTTTTCCCCTTTTTTTGGAACTTGGATTTGATTCATAGTTCTCCAGTGCTGACCAGTTTTCCTGAGGAGTGGTTTAAAAAGGAGTGTGAGCACAATGTATAACAAGGAGTGGGAGCTGAGAAGTTTGAAGGACGTAGAAGGAAATGGAAGCAAAACCAGACACTGTGACACTCTGAATAGAGCCTGAGAAAAGGAAGAAGCTGGCAATGTTAAGGTGCCAGCTCAACGAGGAGTTTATAGTGAAGTGGAGAAAACAGATTTTATGTGGGTGCTTTCTGTAGGCTTGCTACACATGTGTGAAGGATGAGTGGAAAAGATTTGCAGCTGTTTGCACATGTATTTGAGAGGGAGAGAATTGTAGTGCTAGAGGAGGGCAGGAGGAGGGGCCTGTGGGAGAAGGAGGTGGGATGCATGTGTTGTGGTGGTGGATGGATGCAGAAAGCTGTGGGGGCATAGAGCTGTAGGTTTCTTGCAAACAAGATGGGATTTTCACAGGAGCTACAGCTTATCAGTAAATAGAACCTTCTGAAGTTTTTCTGTGGGAAAGTAATTGCTTGAAGGGTGTATGTTTTTATCCCCTACTGAAATGCTAGAATTCCTCAAAGGTGTATTAGTGTATCTGCTTTAATCCAGTGCTGGATGGCTAAAAGCTGAAGCCAGATTGTGCACCTGTACCTTTGGGGTGTAACTCCAGAGAAAACACTGGAAGGTTGGCTGCTGTGTGACAGCAGAATCTTACCTTTCAGAAAGAGTAAAATGGGCTGCAATGGCAGATTTTATTTCCAGGAAGCACACAGGAGGAGATATTAGTGATGGGACTATGAATAACATTAAGGGCTGTTGTTAGAAGGTATTTTGTGAAGAAATTAAATGTTACAGTGGAAATAGTTCTCTTGAGTTACCTCAGAAACTTTTTTATCATCAAATATTTATAAGCTAAGGCTGATGAAAGTATTCATTCCAGGTTATAATGCCAAGGAGAGTTAAATCTATTTTACTTTTGATAACCACTCGGTGCTTGAAGCACTAATGAGACCCATGAGGCTTTGTTTATTTGCCTTAATATTTGTACATGTCCAGTGTGCAAGTAAGGGCACAGATAACTATTTTAATCCCCCATCAGAACTTCCTCTCATGGAAGACTACTCTCAGGGTTGTCAGTGCAATAAATTTGTTTGCTGCAATTTCATTACTTCCCATGTAACTAATACATAGCAAAGTTGTTGATTTCTGATGGGGGGAAAAAGCTACAGGCAGAAACCAGTCCGTAGGTTTTCATGAGTGGTTAGGCTGTGCTTGCAACCAATAAATCTAGGCCAATCTGAAAATACTGAAATAATATAATTTTGGGTAATAGGACGGTGTTTGTTTCTTTTGTTCATACTTTTGTCTTCTGTGCAAACTTCTGCATTGCCATTCCAGGAATGCTTTTTTCATCAGTCAAGATAATGAGTCTTTTTGATATGCTTGAAGATAAACATTCTGTGGTTCCTATTGAATTAAAGCTGTTCTAAAATAAAATGCATTTTCCAGCAGTGGGCTGTGTGGATGATCAATATGTGAGGTAGAGGGAAAAATGCAAGTTATGGTTACTGATGTGTCTGTTCAAGTCAGTTTCTCCTTGGCTGTGTCATGATTCAAGAGCCGGCTCATCCCATGACAGTCATTGATGTGCTGTGCACAGCTGCAGAAGTTGGTTTAAATCTGAACTGAAACATCAATTATTAGTGAATGACTGCTTGCTTGTACTTTGATACTACAACTGGGATTTTAATAATAGTGAGAGAAGGGTGCAGGAGGTGGATGTGTGATTTCTGTGAAAACCAACAGCACATATGACCCCAAGAGTCCAGGGCACAGGAAAACCTTTGCTTTTAGTCTGACCTCTTGTGGCTTCTGACCATGGTGTCTTCCTTAAAGGACAAGAATGGTGTGCTCATCTCAGCAGGACCCAACAGTTACAGGGGCCAGGTAAGATCTTATTCAAAGAAGTAAATAAAATAAGTTTTCGCTAATACGCTGTTGTAGACTGGTCAGGTTTTTTATCTCTCCTTATTAACATTCACCTAAGTGCAATGTACATGTCTGGTGTTTATTGGTTTGAAGTATTAAGTAGTGTTACATACATTTCTGTCATCCTGGAACTGAACACCAAAATGTAGCACATGCTGTCACACAGACTCACAGAGTAAGCTGAGTTGGAAGAGACCCATGAGGATCATCAAAGTCCAACTCCTGGCCCTGCTGTGACCACTTCTCTGGGGAGCCTGTTCCAGTGCCCAGCCACCCTCTGGGTGAAGAAGCTTTTCCTGATATTCAACCTAAACCTCCCCTGACACAACTTCAGGCAATTTCCTCGGGTCCTGTCACTGGTAACCAGAGAGGAGAGATCTATGCCTGCTCTTCTTCCCTTCATGAGGAAGTTGTAACTGCAGTGAGGTCTCCCCTCAGTCTCCTCCGGGCTGAATAGACAGAGCTTCCCTGCTAGGCCCTAGGGCCTCCTAGGCCCACCTTTGTTGCACTCCTTTGGATGCTGTCCAACAGTTTAATATCTGTCTCACGCCGTGTCTCCCAGACCCACAGGGCACCCTGCAGCAGGTGATGGGTACGTTGTTTCTGGAAGCAGCCAACACCAGCTCTCCTCTGGGCAGGACCTGCTGGTAGAGGCTGAGCGTGGGCCCTGTGTGTGCCTGACAACAACATGGCTGCTGCTTAGCCAGGCTGGAGCGTTTCTGCAGCAGGCCGTGCTGCCTGACAGACAAGGACTGCCTGACTTGCTGCTCTGGGAACTGAGGTGTTGGATATGGTTTTGGAGAAACAATGGCGACAGGCCTTTCCTGGTGTGATGTTTTTACTGGTGTGGTGGAGAAAATAGGATCCTTAAACTGGCAGGAGAGAGTCACTGAACACCAGGCCCTGTTGCATGGTTTGCAGGTGTTTCTGCAGTTGATCTTGCCAGGTTGCTGGTAGTAGAAACCTGTTGGAGAATTAAATGTTCCAAATCCATTTGGATGCAGTGTTGGGCAGCCAGCTCTAGGTGATAGCTCAAGCAGCAGGGCAATTGGATAAGATGACTGCCAGTGGGTCCAGAAGGCCACTCTAGAATTCTGTTATGAAGCCAAGGTTCTAGAATATGTGCTGGGAGGGCCTAGCAGTGAAATACACTGCTGTATTCTGTACTGAGCCCCTTGGTACCTATGTCTTTCTGTCCAGGTAAAGCAAACCATGTAGAGACAAGCACTGGCTTAGCACAGACTTTGGGAACTTTTGTTTGCTTAACCACATTAGACAGGCTGCAACTCTTGCATGAAATCTGAGTTGTGTCAGACAAGAACCACAGCAGATAGCTGGGTAAAATGGCTCTAATCTCCAGTTCTGATCTTTGTTGTTTTTTTTTTTTTTCTCACCTAAAGGAAAATCAAACCTTTGGCCTGGATCTAATACAGAATTGTAGCTGTTGGGGGCTATTGGTATAGAGTGCTGAAATAATTTCTACTTCTCATCTTCTGCTGTAGGTTTATGCTTTCTGGAGAGCACAAAGTTTTTTAAAATATGGTTTTTCTGTGATCACATCTTGCTAACCTGAGTAGACTTGAACTTGGCGTGTTGTTCTCTTCCCTGTTATTTATCTTGTCCATCCGTCTGCATCACTTTTTAATGATCTCATAGGCATCAGAAAAGCACATGATTCTCCTTTGGCTCTGCTGTGAGATGAAAAACTGTCCTGAGTTCCAAATTTTTAAGCAGAAAGAGGTACAGATGATGTATAGGAGATTTGTCACTGCATACTGATGAAGCTTGGGTCAGTCTCAAAAATATTTATGGCTGACATGGTACTATTTTTGCCTTTTTCTTTATTTACAGTGAAGAATGCTAGACCTAACAGCTCAGGTAACAAGCAGTCTGCTGCAGTTTCCAGAGGTGACTGTTGAGGCACTTGGGGAAGCTGAGACTACAGTACACTCTGTGTTGTGTGGGAAGTTTTCTGGAGGTGAGCATTTTCCTTTAAATTTGGATTTGGTATAAAGTTGTTATTGCCTGAAGCACAGGGTCATAACATCAGACTTGTTTTTTTAAGATGCATCAGGTTCTGATAGCACAAACAGGATGTTTTAGCAATTAGAAATACTAATATTAAACGATTCTTAGAGTTAAACATGGAAGTTACAACCAACTGCTCCAATCTTGTGCTATTAAAATAATATAGCTGACCATGCTAAGTGAATGAGCCCTCCTCAGTTTTGAATGAAATAGAAGGCAGTTTTCAAAGAATAAATAATGTTGTTTTGGGACTAATTTCTTTCTACCAGGTCAAGCACTGCTCACATATTTCCAAGGTTTTTAATAGGATGCAGATGAGGACCCAGTGAGAGTTGCTGAAAGCAGCTAAGCATATTAGTTGACTTTCAAGGTGGTCTGAAGGTAGAGCTGGATGCCTGCCTGGCTGTCTGGACTTTGGTTAAGACCAGGTAGAATCCTACCTACCTGACCGTAAGTGCAGTAATGGAGCTAATCCCTCCTTTGAGCTTGAAGTTCCTCAGTAAAGGAGCAAGTGTTAAATTCTTCAGAGAAACAACTTTTGTTAAATTCTTTCTGGGATCAGCATGTCAGAGTTGAAATTTAGGGATGCAGTGCCCATTTTAAGATAATTTCCTGTCCAAATCCCTGCCCAGAGTAGTCATGTGTCAAGCAAAATTCTTAAACTGGGAAGGAATTGGTTTAGATGGGCTGTATTTGAAGGATGCTTTGAGGCTTGTATTCCTGTACGTATTTAGGTGTTTTCTAGCAAAACCAAGCCAGGTATGGTGTACAGACTAGAGACCAGTCTATTGTAGTCTTTATCCCAAACAGTCAGCGTTCTTGAGTGTAGGAATGACAAGCACAAATGCAAAAGAATGGGGTTATTNTCAGTTCTTCTGCTGGGGGTTTGTTCAGGTGTGTTTCTTGTCCCTTGCAGGCAGAAGTGGCCTGGCGTGGCTGGCGTGTGGCCCCCAGCTGGAGGTGGTGAACTCAGTGACAGGAGAGCGGCTCTCTGCCTATCGCTTCAGCGGAGTGAGCGAGCAGCCTCCCGCTGTTCATGTGGTGAAGGAGTTTTCTTGGCAGAAGAGGACCGGACTCCTGGTTGGGTTGGAGGAAGCAGAGGGAAGTGTTCTCTGTCTGTATGACCTTGGGACCTCGAGAGTGGTTAAAGCAGTTGTTCTTCCAGGAAGGGTATGTAGTTGGAGAAAGGAAACTTTTGTGTTATTTGGTGCTGCATATTCCTGTTTAAAGAAAAGCTTTGGAACGTCTCTTTTTGAGTTGCATGTTTTCTACATTGCATCAACATATTGTCAGTTCAGAGTACTCAGCCAAGTGAGCCTTTTTCTCAACACCCCTTTCTGCATTTTCGTCATTTCTGTTTTAAGGCTTTAACGAGCACCATGTTTCCACTTTTATTTTCTATGTGGGTTTATAGCGATTGCATGCTTCAGAATTGTCACATGGTATTTTCCCAAATTTTCCTGGTTTCCTGAGGCAGAAGGGCAGCATTCAGATTCAGTGAGCTGAGAAAAGTTTTCTTTATTCTTTCCCAGAATGAGTTGGCATTACACTAGGAGAATAGGAAAAAGCAGTGTGTAGCATAGTGGAAAAATATGTCATTTCAGGAGCTTCTACATGGAAAGTCAAAGTAACCAGGGAACATTTTTGGAATACTCTATTCAAAACCAGTAAAGATTCATTTGGAGCCAGTTTTACAATGAAAAAATTTCTTAAAAGAAAAAAGTTAGAAGCAGCAACACTTGAACCTTGGCTAATTGTGCAGCAAGATGTGTTCTGTATTTGCTTGTCACCGTCACTAAGACTTGAAGCACAAGAATTTGAACAACCAAAATACTTTTGTTAGTTCTTTGAGCAGCAGAGAAGATTGAAAATTTATAGTGAAACATAGGAATTCTGAAAGAAAATAAATTTGCCTGAATTTACTAGAGGTACCTGTAAACTTATGACTGCCCTGCCTGGCCATCTGCTACACAA
>WEKY01043794.1:2597-13801 GCA_013390045.1 Picathartes gymnocephalus
CTCTAATTTCACTGAAATTTACTGAAATCAGGACCTCAAGGAGGATGTTTTGGGAATTTACAAGGGGGGTGTGTTACAGATACATATACCTTATTTTGAAATTAATGTTAGTTTACATTTGATGTCTAATATCAGTAATAGATTTTTTATTAGATTCTCTGTAATTAATGTACTTGCATCTATACAGACACACAAAAGCACTATTTTGATCATGGATTTACTAAATCTTTGAAGTACAAAAACTCCTTTTTTTAAGCTAACACTACCCCTTTGGTATGGGCTCTGGTACAAGACTACTTAACTAATAATTTCATTTTAATGATGTAATGAAAATCCCACAAGACTGTTCTTACAGTCCTAATTACTACTAAGGCGATCTATGAGGATACTTAGAATATATTCATCCTGTACTCTGTATACCATAAATTCAATTAGCAAGCTATATATTAATACTTAGATTAATATACTTCAGAGAAATTAACCCTTCATTAGTGACAGGTATACTAAATACTTCATTCCTGTTTGTACCATTTGCCTCCCTAATTATGATTTACTCCAGGGATTCATTTCAAGACTTTGAAGTAACATAAGGTTACTGTTGAGTAGCAAATAGAAGCAAGATTTTACAGTACATATATTTATCATTCTCAAGAAGTTAATATGAACAAGTCTGTCTATCTAAAATTAAAATATGGTCTGCTTTTCCAGACAGCAATCGTCCCAGCTAGAGGCAACAGCAGAATTTTAACTTTGAAACTTTCTGGATTTCTTGCTTTATTGTCCCAGTTTAGGTATTTTCCTACTACATACCTCATGTCTCCATGGCTTTTCAGATTTAAGTTGTATTTAATTCTAGAAGGCTTCACACAAAAGGACAAGTTTAAACATTCGAAATCATGAAATTAGATTCATAGGAATTTCTGAGGCAATTAAAAAAAACTATGCCCCAAATATGGGGTTTTATAGACTTAGCCTAAGTTCTTCTCTGAAGAATTGTTAAAGTAATTGTCTTCCTCCCAAATTTCCTCTTTCCAGGAGGAGTCTGAATATGCTGTTAAAAATGAGCAGGTTGATTATTAACTATAATATTCAAGATCAATGTTAACAACTACATTATTCAAGACTGACATTCTTAAAGTAGATTTGCCTTTTCTGAGTCTCATTTCAACCTGTCAAGAAAAGAAACCATTTCACTGCAAGTGTATAAAAGCTGCATTATTCACTGTCCACCAGCACAGATTTCTTTTTCTCTTACATTCTATTTATAAATGAAAACAGATGAACTCAATAAAACATAATTCCACAGAATTATGGCTTCCTTTATTCTAGTGGTAAAGAAGTTATACATAATTGGCACACAATTTTATCCAGTGGTTGAAACTTTTTCTTGAAATCAAAAAAAGAACCACTCTGCTTAAAAACCTGATGGTTTCATTTCAGTGTAATCCATCATATTTTCTGATGCTAGTAAACGTGGGTTGACTAAACAGCACCTACCTACTACACTGCTTGACGCATTGACGAAAGTTACTCCATTTCAGTCTCAAACCTAAAGTCCACACCATTACCAAGACAACCATTAGCCTATCAACAATGAAGACAGGCTGGCTTAAGAAGATGGAGGTCAAATTCCCTTATCACATAATGATATCAGGAAATTTAATTCCATTCAACAGAAAGCAGAACTTTGCCCTCTGTTATGCCAATAAGGTATTAATGAAACAAACCTCTGTATATATTTCATTGTTGCATGTCAGGTTTTATTTCAAGTATATACTAGACCTCAACATTTTGGTTTCCTGCCTACACTTAAATGGCAAAAACTGCTTTGTATTTTCATTTGGTTATTTCTGGGTAAAACAATCAATTACCAAATCTTTACATGCTCCATGAGTAGCTAATAAATGCCAATTCTAAAAAGTGACTGACACAAATATATGTCAGTGCGCTGTGTTTTAGAGACACAAATAAAGTAAATATGAAAAGTCCTCCACAATTATGGACGTAAATGAACAGAACTTCTCTGTAATAGAGAATTTCTGTTCATTTACATCCATACACACTAGCTCCAGAAGACAGACCAGATCTTCAGCTCATATAAAGACATCAGAAGTCCACTGACTTTAGTAGAATGGCACTGATTTTTACATGGAATGAGTTTCTGGGGTTTTAGTAAAGGCACTATTTCTTTCAAAGCATGAGAACACTTTAATACAAACACACTAATAATGTTAATGTTTCATTTGTTACCAGCTTTAGTTTTATCTAGCAATTGACTTCATTATATAGGGGAAGCGGTGGGGAAGGAGAGTAGGATTCAGCTCACCTAATGGTAATCATGCAAAAATTAGGCATCCACTTCAGTAGAATAAAAGAGTCTCCTTTGACAAATAATGGAGAAAGGAATTCACAACCACAGAGTAATCCACTTCCTCATGTAAGATATCCCTCTTAGGGCAGGATGACATTTCACCCTATCCTACCTTCCTGCATACTCAACAGCCCAAGTAGTGAGCACTGATCACACAGCTGACTGTGACATTGCAATTGTGAAAAGCTGCTGATTTAACTATTTCATTTTTCTTTTTCTGTAGCATACCTGATGCTGAAAGATTAATTAATCACAGTGCAGAATATATGTATTAGCTACTACATTATGAAATAACAATTATCAGAAATCCACTTTTTTTTAAACTGTGTGGAACCATATGAGTTGCAAATAGACAGGATGTGTAGCACCGATGTCTATCAACACATGAGTGAAGATATGTTCCTTTAAAATCACAAAGCAGTATTGTTTCCATCTTGAACTACAATATACTTAAAACATACAGCCACCTTGAAAAAATAAAATGGGAAGAAGAAGTTATAAATTACAATCCAGTCATTAGCTCAAAGTTCTTTCCATCATGAGATCATACAGAATAATTTTTCCCTTTTTAATCTCTCCCACTATTCAAAAGAATTTAGTTTTGGAAAATTTTAATGCTATGAGTACATTTGTGTGGATATATACAGAAATTCTACTTTTCAAGTCACTTAGGTCACTCAGCCAAAGACACACTGTTTTATAATGCACACCTTGTTGTGTGCTGTAACTTGCACAAAAATATTATTCATACAAAGTTTGTAATAACATACTTTTAGCATTATGATAATAAACATTGTTAACAAATGTTCTATAGTTGGCAAGAACAGTACTCCACCTTACACTAGCTACTGGTCTTGCAGAATAAAGTTTCATTTCTAATAATTCTAAATCCAGAAGATTCTAGACATGTTTTTGTGAAACTACTTGGAAATAAATATGAGCAGAGAAGCAGAAAAGATAAACACAAAATGAAGAAAGTTAGCATTAAAAATCTGAAATATTATGTTACAGATCTAATTAAGATTAGAATTCATCAAGAAGTTTCCAATAGACTTTTCAAACTTGAAAATGTAAATTTTCCTGATTCAAAAACCAAGGATTACAAAAATGCCTCCAGGTAGAAGATACCCTTCAAAAAAGAGAGTCTTCAGGTCAAGAGTTAAGTTCCACTATTTCCCCAGGTACCTGTGCATTCCCTGCCTATCAATATATTGCCTTCTTGGAGGTGGTTGTCCCACTCTCTGCAACATTTTTGATAATTAAAATTAACTGAAGCAAAGATGAGCGGTCAAAAATCTCTATTTCCTAAGAGAACTCAATGGTACAACCCTTCATTGTGGTCTTTCCCTCTCATTGAAACTTTATTTAAAATGAAACAACTTCAACAGAAGAGACTGAAAAAAATCAGTTCAAAATTATCAGCATAGGTAATGGCACAAACATTAATCTGTGTCTTAAGAGAGCCATGGTCATGCCTCTGCTTAGGTCAGTGAATAAATATCAATTATCAAAACACACCCACAGGCACAATTCAAATTCATTTTTCTCATTATAGTTACTTTGAAACTAAAGCTATCTAAAAGTAAACTGGAAAGAACAACTAGCACTACAGAATCTACTAAAGGCATTTTATTTAGCAGACATACCTAGATTTTGCATGGATGAACCAGTCCTGCCCTTGGTGGGGAAGCTCCAGCCCTGGCCACCTGATCTGGCTCCAGTTCATTGGTATCCCCGCCTGACCAGAGGTTCCAGACTGGATCCAGGACCTACATGTGGCCAAGTGTATCCAACAGGTGCCAAGTGGAGGGTGGAAAAATCTTTTCTCTCAACCTACGGGCTCTGTTCCTGTCCATCAGGGCTCAGTGCTGTGCTCCATCTCTGCCAGGACATGCTGGGGACTCATGCTCAGCAATTTGTCCAACCTCTGCTGCTCCCAGCCAGCCCCTCCTAAGTATCACTGTAAGGGATTAATTCTTCCAGCTGCAGCACTTCACAATATCCTTGCTGAATTTACTAAAGTTCCTATTGGCCCTTTAATCCAGCCTGCCTGGGCCTTGCTGAATGGCAGCCCTGATCTTGAGGGTCTCAACTGGTCACCCCAATTTCATGTAGTGCACACCTGATGAGTACACTCTTATCCTCCTCCTGATGGATGACAGAGATGTTCTGTAGCATTTAGTCACAGACAGATCTCATTTGTGACTGGCCTCCAGGCTGAGCATGACTCACTACTATTCTTTAAGTGCTTTTTGCTCACCTACTTGTTCCCCCATTCCAGGCCACAAGACCCCAGCTTGGATACTCCTTTTTGGGTTGTAGTGCAGAGCTATGTTGTCGTGTCACATCTTCTCTTTTATTCTGCAAAATTCCCAAACTACCAATGGTAAAAAAGGAGACCTAAAACACAGAAGCCAAAGCTTCTTTAAGAAATTTATCTTGATACTGAGTTATACATCATAATTTATGTTCAAAAATATGATCTAACATTTGGACAATTAATGTTTTTACAGTATTCCTTCAATTTTGCTAAATATTGCCATAGGACTTAAGAAAATCATTGCCATAGGAATTAAGTACATGCAGTTCCTAGTTTCTTCCCAGCCCTGCTTGGTTACTAAGACTGCCACACAAGCAGCAGCACAACTTGGTTCAGCAGATTTAGGCTATATACCTCTAATACTTAGATAAGGGTCTGTCATGGATGGATATCCAGGTTGCATTATAGCAGTTGTGCATCTGTTTTGCCAGAGATTTTGTCCAAAAAATGTTCAATATTTAGATCATTATTTCTTTTCAGTTTGAATGACTTGCAAATCTTCTTTTTCAGTAAGACTATAGTACCAACATCATGCAAACAAAGCAGCTAAATAGAATTGCAGTAAATGTGCCATTTAAGGGTCAACTTTCAGTTTGTTAAGAACTCCATGTAACATAACATATAGTACGTAGTTTTCAACAAGAGCCTTCTATTCTCACCCCCCTACTCCCACTTCTTTGAGCCTTTGGAAGGCTATCCAATTTAATGGTGACATCAGGAATCTTATTCTCTCCTGACTTTATTTTAAGCACTCTTCTGATCAGATAATCCAGACTGCATGAAGTTCCATTTGTTCTCTTTGTTTACAAGAAATATCTTCACAACAGTAGAAAGTATGTTCTCATTAACTAAAGAAAAATTGAGTCCGTGAAGAGATGCACTGAAAGAACATCTTTTGTTTTCAGTTATATACAAGGAAAAACTTAAATTGGGATTTATAAGGCATCTTTGAAAAGTTAATGCTATGAAAGAATTGACATTTGGTTCCTGTGGCAAACTCCAGCAGACACAGCTTAGTACTCCAACTGCGAGTTGATCCACATCTCGTTGGGAGTGTAGCTTCAACCTTTTTGATCAGCCATATTAAAATTTTAGAACAAAGAAATTATGACCCTCTTTTTTGTACTTGACTCAGTCACTATCCACTTAAGAATGGTGTAAGCCTCCAAATAAAAAAAGACCAAACTGATTTCTTGGCCAATTTGAAACATTAGACTGCCCTCTTGATTTATAAGAGTCACTTTCTCCTTTCTGGCATGACCCGTTGTAAGGCCATACAACCAAATAGACCTCTGATCTCCTTATTTAATTGAAAATAATTGCTTTTTCTTTTTTTATACAAGTATTTGGCTGGTTGTCTTGATCAGATAGAAAGAAAATAACCTAAGGGGGGAAAAAAAAGAATGATGCTGAGAGAGGCTTTGATTCCATGAGTGACTCAAAGCAAGGTCAGAAACATGATCCACAAAGTCATGAGCTTTCTGGTCATTTTTGCAAAAAGAGCATCTTCAAAGGAGGAGGGAGGAGAAGAGTCAGCCAGGAAGCTACAGAAGTCATTCTCAGATGAGTGAGAACTGAAACTAGAAATAGCACCATGAGGGAACAAATTCCTAGGGACAAAAAATCATCCCTGTGTACTCCCTAGCAGAAAGAAGAATCATTCCTGTAAGACAATTAGTTCAGCTACAAAAAGTCTGAAAAATAGATAAGACTCAGTGGTTTCTGCAGACATAAGGAATTCCTCTTCAGAAGAGAAAGCCTCAGCTCCTCTATTTTTCAGTATAGAAAGAAACTACAGATGCTTAAAGAATAAGCTTTCAATCCAGCTTTGGCCATTAATAACAAGCTGAAATCCCAGAAAAAATAAAGTACCACTTAAAACCTTTCAAAACATCAGCTAAGATGGAAACAAGATTCAATTGCTACTACTTCTCTTTGTATTCTAGCCACATCCTTAATAAAAATCTCCCTAAGCCCCTACAGCAATTGGACAGTATTTAAACCAAGTAGAAAATCATTACTATGAACACTGATGCTCACTTCCTCTTATGCCATTAATATAACTGCCTACAGAATTCACTGTCACAGAGGAAGAACTTAACAGAATTTCCAGATACTTAGGCTGTCTATAATTTAAATATTGAAAACTTTGCAAAGATTGAGATTCATCAATGGGATTACTCTTTCGTGAAAAGCTACTGAAAAGGTAAATGCTCTTTTAATCAAGCAGCAGGTCAGGTTCTTTGTATTCACTGCTAGCACAAATCCTCCATGACTGCCTGTCTTCCCTTCTGTCATACAACCTCTACACATTTTTAGAATTAATGTATTATTTGGCTGCACTTTACAGTAGATGATGAATCATATCTGCTTCTCTCTCACCACATTATATCCAAGTTACCGAGAAAAATAGATTAGTCAGGAGTGCAGACCACAGCATTAAAAGAGTAAGTGTCTTGGATTTTTTCTCTGTCAGAAACATTACAAGGAAGCCAGAGGTGGACAGGTCACATTAGGAAAGCAAGCTCATTAGCGAAAAATATACACAGCAGTTCTAATTCAGACAGCTTTGAATGTTGCATAAAAATTGCTGCAAGCCTCAGATGGCACTCCACATGCAAGAGTCATCATTTTAACTATTCAAATTGAAATATGTGCAAATCTTGCATAGACACACTCACATACACTAACGTCACAGCAATATGATGAGTAAAACAAGATGGGAGCCTCTAGACTTGTGTTCACACGCCCAAATTGAAAATAATGCAGTTACAATTTGAACTCTGCAACAGAAATAGGTAAGTACTTTTCTCCTGCCTGTGTCCTCATAAAGAGGTGATAATTCTAGCACTCAACAATGCTCCACAAAGGAAGTTCCAAAAATCCCACCATGAACTCATATATCACTGCATAACACAGGATGCACTTAATGCTCATCAGTGAACCTACCTTCCATTAACACCTTCCTTTAGTTGCTCAATTTACTAACACATGATTCATTACTGTCAGAAAAATATCTTGAAACATTCTATGATCCAAGTTATTATTGTAATTGGCATCAGCCTAAGCTACACTCACTTTTCCACAGCTAACTGTGAGCATCAGATGTGATTTAGAAGTCCTACATTTCTGAATAGAGGTATAAAAAATATAACACTTTTCTGCAACTTTAGTTGAGTTTCTGCTTTTGTTCAAAAAACAGTTTGTGCTCTGGCTAGGACAAGTCACAGCACTTTCCTGTGTCAAGATCCTATGACACATTCAGCACTTTGATCTTCAACTTTATTTCACCCCCCATCAAAACATTGGCAGGTTTGTGAGTAGTCGCTGTTTGTTTCCTTCTTTCTCATGAAAAAGGTAATGCAAAGTCATCGTGTCTGGTTTGTAACCTTGGGTGCTATCAAGAACTTCCTGAAATTTTTCCATTGTGTTGTTTTGCCTTATTTGAAGAATATAAACAGAAATTTGGTCATGAAGGTGAACAACTCTGCTGTGAAACCTCTGATCCCTTCCAGCAATTTCTGTAAAAACTTATACATTCACATTTGCTTTTCTAAATCACTCACTAGCCTTTCCATAAGGAAAAATAAATCATCTTCA
Source organism: Picathartes gymnocephalus (assembly GCA_013390045.1). Classification (NCBI taxonomy): domain Eukaryota; kingdom Metazoa; phylum Chordata; class Aves; order Passeriformes; family Picathartidae; genus Picathartes; species Picathartes gymnocephalus. Next base: position 10,889 of record WEKY01043794.1, read on the forward strand.
CTAATGACCACTAATCATCATATTGGGTTAAAAAAAAATTTCTCAAGTCCATTTTCCCTTTGATTTTGTCTTTGGGGAATTGGTTCCAGTTAATACATAGCACACCCCTCGCTTGACTAACCAGCATTGGCTGGAGGTGATTTATCTGACTGCCATTACCTAGGTAATTTGCCATGTATCATTACACTGTTGACCAGTGATTTGGGAGTCCCAGCAGTATCCCTGGGATGTAAAACTAGTGAGAACCTACTATATGAAAGCTGGAGTTATTATACTGCTCCTCTCTGAGCTATTTAAGTTACTTTTAGGAGACCCTGGAGCTTGCTCCTTCAAGTGCAGTATTTATTTTCCATGACAGTTACAGACTTAAAAGCTCAGGGCCCAATCCAAAGACTCTTGTAGTCAATGGTGAACTTTCTTTGCTTCACATCAAGGCTTTGCACACCATTTGCAGAAGCTACAGCCACAATAGGAGCCTGTTCTAAAGACAGAAAGGATGGTTCAGTAGGGGTGAGCCTTTACACTTCCCCCTACTGCTGCTAACAGCTGGGGAGAGCAGGAATATGCTGTGGAGCCATTCTAGTGCCAACTCATAAACAAGCACGAAGGGAGCAAGAAGACATTTGACTTCAAATCCTCAATTTCACAATTTGGAAACAGTTTGCTGTCTTGTTCTTTCCCACTGTTACACAAAAGATTCATTTTGGGGGGGGTGCCTTTTTTTTTTTTTTTAATTATACTATATAAATTTTCCCTGTGAATGAGAAATATTTGAGTTTCAATGACAAATTAAAATGGTTTTTTTCCTTCTAACTCTTCAGGATTTTGTGGATGGGGTAATTTCTACACAAAGTTTGAAAACATCAGCTCTGACTTCAGGGACCCAGGCCATTCAGAAAAACAGGGAGTATCTTCTACAAATTATCCTAATCCACAAATTAGGATTTAAAACCAGATACAACCTACACTCAAATATCTGATACAGGAAATTTTAAAGCAACTTTAGACATATTTTATACCACAATGATTGTGAATATTTGTTGTGGGTGGAATAGCGATTTTTTACTTGTAAGGATGTTGACTGCTTCCTTCAGGCCTGAGAGAACCAGTTAGCTGGCTAGTTCTAAGATGGACACTCTGTTTAGTCACTTAAGAAGCTGAATACGGCTCTGTGATTGACATATAAGAAACGAGAAGCCAGGGAATCTCTCTCTTACTTCCAGCTTCTGAACAGATAACAGGGGGCCTGCACAGCCCGGCAGGGCTGGCCAGGCCCAGGCCAGGCCAGGCCAGGCCCTCTCAATTGGGCCCTGCCAGGTCCGTGGGGCCAGGTCAGACCAGGCACGGCTGAGATCCTGCCGCAGCTGATTCCTGACCTGGCTGCTGACATCCTGCAGCCCCTGCCTCCCCTCTCCCCAGGAAAAGTCTGCAGCAGCTTCGGCCAGTGCCCAGCAGAGATCAGGGTCCGGCAGAGATTACAACTCTTTCAGTGCACAGATGAAACTTACAGACATCAATCCTCTCTTCAGTAAGAGGAAAGGGTGAGGACACATGAGGAAACCAACATGGAGACGCCAAAGTCAGTGAAGAAGGAGCCAAAGCCCAGAGGGAGGAGAAACAGGAGATGCTTTAAGCTGAAATTCTTTTGTAAGGCCATAGTGATGGACTATGATATATTGGACCATTCCTTGTAGCTCATGAATGCAATTGAGGGATGCAGCATTCTAACTGCAGCCTGAGCAAAGGCACCCATGCTGAAGCAAGCAGATGTTGAAGTAGCTGTGGTGTAATGAGAAATGTGAACAGAGAGAGATGGGGAACCTTGCCACAGAGATGAGAGAGATAAGAACCCTCGCCCCAGGGATAGAAGATGAGAATTTTTGCTCCCAGAGATAGGAGAAGAGAACCCTTGCTCCACGGATGGGAGAAACCTTGCTTCCAGAGAGAGAAGACCCTTTGCTTTTCTACTAGAACAGCTTATCCTTAAAATAGTACCCCATGAGACAGAGATGAGCCCTTGAAAGCAGTTGTGGGAAGAACTGTGTGTTGAGGGAAGCGACTTTCACACTGCAAACAGATTTCCTTTTCCGGGCGGCTGATTCACTGTGATATTGGAGCCGTGAGAGAACTGTTTTCTTGTGGAAAAGTCTCCATGGCATGGCAGGAGACACTCCTCTCCCTAAGTGAAGTGATGGAAAACTATTTTAGAGATGGTAAACTGACTGAAAGTCTTTAGGTTTTGCCTCTTTACGTTGTTTGTGGGAAAGAGAAAATGAGGTGGGGGGAAGAGAAGTGTCTGAAGGTTGATTCTGATTCTTATTATTTTCCTTTTAGTTCTGTTAATAAAACTGTCTTTATACCTTTTAAGGTTTTGAGTCTGCTTTGCACTTCTCCTAATCCTTATCTCACAGCAGAAAATGAGTAGATAAGTTTAGTGGGTGCACTGGTGTTCAGCTAGAGTGCTCAACCCACTACATTAAATTGGTGTCATGTGAGGATGGCAAACTGAAACCACTACAATATTATTTTTCTGTAGTACTGAGATGGTTTACAGAGCTCTGATTCTGTGATTTATCCATTGGATTTGCTCTCTACTTAAAAATCTCATTTTGTACATTTAAAACATCTGTTGTTCTCAAAGTTCCTAGCAACAAGGAAGGAACTAAATCCAAAATCAAGATCATAATATGGCTAAATCACTCCTCAGTTTTACTTCTGTATTAAAGCTGCATTGGGGTTTATGCACCAATTTGTCTCATTACCAAAAGGAAACAAACATACACTTTGAAATGACTATTTAGAGCACAGATTGTTATCAGACTAAGAGCTGGTGCTTTCAGTAGCTGGAACAGACTAATGACCTAATACTGAAAGCTATCAAAATAATATCATAGAAAATAAAAAAAAAAAAAA
>WEKY01043794.1:13824-36327 GCA_013390045.1 Picathartes gymnocephalus
AAAAAAAAAAAAAAATGATTACATAACTAATATTTTAGAATCTTTTTGCCCATCCAATATAATAGAGATTAATCTGGTTTTATAATATTAAATATGAATTCTGTCTCAGAAATGGTTAAAAACAATTCCTTTTAAGAGCATGCAAAGTTCTATCTTTTTTTTCAATATAGATGTATTGAAAAACTGAAAGTACTCTTATAGCTAAAGAAAAACAAGAACAACAATTTAAAAAATTCATTAAAAGGTAATTTGGTTTTTTTTCCCCAGAGATGAGAACGGAGAGAAAAACAGAGAAAAGAGAGAAGGAAAAAAAAAAAAACCAACAAAACAACAACAACAACAAAAAAACCCACAACCACCTGATAAAATTAGATTAAGTATGACTTTTATGTATGAAGAGGTATATTTTTCATGTAACAGAATGAAAGCAACTTCCTAAAGCATTTATATTGTCCATTTCCAGACCACACATCCTCCTGGCCTTACTGTTGACTCTAAAGGTGGCTGCAGGATCTTTCAGCTTGAATATCCTTGTTTCACCCCTGCCTTACAAAAGTGATACATGTTTAAGTTATTACATTATGCATATATTCATATGACATGCCAGGAGTTAATGTTTCTGATCTGTAAAGAAAACAATGGCTTCCTACTACCAGCTAACCAATATATTGTGCATGTGAGTGCACTGCAGCACAGCTGCTGGGAAATTTTATGTACCACATATACTTCTTTGACCAGTGCCAATATTTCCCCCATGTGTAGCTTTTACACTCCACTTGTACAAACTCTTCCAAGGATTGCTCTACCTTATTCATTCCACAACCCAGATATAAGCACACCATGGGCACAGCAGCTGCAGACAATCCTTTTTTTAAGAATTCCACCACAGGGTCAGCTATGCTTGTTAAGATATTTAAGGTGTCTGTTCTATTTAAACCAAGTCTAAAATAATTTTTTTGAATGGAGTCTAGTAAGAGAGAACAATTCCACATAAATGAAAAACATATGGAATTGTTCAGAAGGTCAACTATGTAAAAACGTGTTATATACTGTGTTTATAGGTATTTTATTCACAGACAAGGCTGGCATTGGGGTTTTATTGATATCCTGGTGAAAAGCACATTAATCCAAGGGTTGTAACCCCCTTTTCTCTGCATTTTAATGCAGACCACGAAATAGCACAGTAACATACAATTATTTTTGAAACATATTAACTTGTATTTAATCTACATTATATTTTGATTGTAAATCACATCTGGCTTTGTATCCAGATATTTACAGGTGAACTGTACATATCTGCCATTCCCATTCATATACCAGATGAACATTTCTGAACTTCACAGCAGATATTATAGATACAAAATCAGAATCCTATACTATACTGCAGGCTCATCTTCATTCAAAAGTGCTGAATACTTTACCACAACTAACTAGATAATCTAATCCAAATAGAAAATACAGTATCAGATTTTGGTGTGTTTGAGAGCATTCGAGATTTGGACAGAAGCAACTAGGCTAAGCCTAAACACGAAAGTCCAAAGGAAAAAAGCTATTGCATAGCAAAGACTTGAGAATACAGAAACATTTACACCCAGAAAGCAACTTTAAAAAGGGGGAAGGTTGTGCCTGCACATGACCTTTGCTTTCAGTGAAACTAATGATCTGATTATAAATAAAATATGATGTAGGTATGGTGTTGCATAGAGGCTTCTATTTCTCCTTCATTGAAAATGAGACCTGATTTTAAGCATATATCTGAAAACAATCCACATTTACATAGAGCTGTACATAACTAGTATCAATGCAGCACATTACATTCATGTTTGTCCCTAGAAATCATGCCAGTTCTGTACAGAGTATAGTAAGCAGTCAGAAACTGCCAGGCACCAGGTTGGAACTCCTGGGTACCAGTTAGGAACCTCAGTACATGGAATTCACTTTAAACTATCACCTTGATAACAGTCCTTATCCAGCTGCACCTCTACTGCATTTAAGAAACCAGGAGCCCTAGGGAATGCATGAGCAACTACAAGTTGAAGTTGTTAGCTGCTGGGCTCCGCAGTCAGAAATCTGCTTTCCATTTACACCTGCTCCAGCCACAGTCTGTAGAACAGAAACAAACCCTTGACTGAGGTTTGGAGGTGTAATAGTAGGTGTGATTGGAGAATACAGAAAACCATTTATGGCTTATGTCCCTTCTCAGACTCTATTTAAGAAGCAACCACGGATACTGGGTTTTTCGTTCATTTTAGTTTTTTTTTTTAAATCAACAGGCATACATGGTACAAAAGGTCAAATTTGATGACAGATACCTGGAGTAAAATTGATGTTGTAGATTGATATATTTGCTATCTACACTTCTACCTATAATAAGCACATTCAGTACGTAAAACTAGTGCATATACCTGCATGCAAAAATATTTATATGAACTAGAGAAAGAACATTGTACAATCTTATTTTTCATTTACTAATTTCAGACTTGGAACGAAATTTTATCAAAATTTTTAAAAATCCACTGAAAATAAAAGAATCTTTCATCACATAAAGTATTGTATCTGCAATTAAATATTTTGCAATGGATACAAGCAAGAAGAAAATCTGAATACTAAATATTTAATTTTCAAACTTGGAAGGAGAGAGGGGTATAAAAAAAAGAGAAAAACTGAAATTAAGATCATCTCCTACGTATATTAATTTCATTTGCAACATGTCCAAGGAATAGCATTTTATTTCAGAGGTATTATAAAAACAATATTGATCTACACAATTTCTGTAAATAGCAGAAGCCTCAATAAAAATACACGGATTGCTAAAATTAATTAAAATTAAAAGGACAGATTTGGGACCAACAGGTGAGGAAATGCTTCACTCATTTGCACTCAAAACAGAGAAGATAACAAACTCTCCAATCTCGATGTTAACATCCAAATGACGTAAACTCCACCATTTACATAAACAGATACTTCAAGTTCTATGTCAACATGCAAGTAATTTCAATCCTTTTTTTTAGCCATTGATTATTCCACCAAAAATGTAAGGTACCTACACATTTGAGCATGAACCCACACGTCCATAAGAGTACATTCAGAACTGTAAATGGCAGCATTTTTGATATTGATTTGAGAACATTTTGTTCAAAGCACATCTAAAAGAAGTAGAAAATGTATGCAAATTATTGTGTTGTTTTTTTAAATTGCCATTAAGATTTATTATTTGCTATGATTAATTCTTTTGACGAAATCTGACAAGATTTATCTTTTAAAAGATATTTTTCTGCTAAACATACTTATTCAGATTTTCAACCCTAAATCTTAGAAAACATCCCTCTGCATCATTCTCATATTTATTTCAAAGGCAATTTACTTATATACTCCATTATTCTCATTAATTATGCTTAACATCTACTCCAATAATTGAATAATAAATTTATATTCCCTGTTTCTTCTTCACTCTTTCCACTGTTTAAAAGATTTTTTTCATCCCATAAATATGATAAAGTATATACATGTGTACACAGCACTTTTCTGTGTTTTAAGTATCAAATCGGTAACTGCCAAGTAAAAAGGAAAGCATTGTAGATTTAAAAATTCTGCACAAGCTACTGAAACTACCCTCTAGAAAATTTTAGGCACGTTGATACACATTAGCCTCCTCTTTGTTTCCTATATATTATTTACATCAGTGCTGGTGCACATATATTGACTATTTCAGCACAGAAAAAATCCCTCACCTAAGGACAATAATATTGTTCTGTCAGGGTCCATAATCTGAAGTGGTATTGACCAATAAATCACTAAATGGTTCTTTCATATATATCAGGGACAGATTAAGTTTAGTACAATTCAAGACTCTCTACGTGCAAAACGTATATCTCATTTGTCCCTTTCTTCCTCTTGTTCAACTAAAACTCAGACAATGTCAAGTCTCAAAGATCTCAGAAAACTGCAGCTTGAGGAGAAAAGACTGTAGCTAGCTAGCCAAGTTTCAAATGACTTCCTTATTCCACCTACTTGGACTTTTTTTTCCTTCTCCTTGCTTGGTACTGAAAGTCTATGCCACAGTTTTATTACTTCTCTCAGAAAATTATCTGTAAAAATGCATCATTCACAGCTGCTTTATTAACCTAGGCCAGATGAAACATGGCATTTCAGGTTATCTCAAGGGTCAAGCCCCAGTCTGAATGTACCTAAGCTGCTTCTTAAAAATTTGCTGTGCACAACTGTGCACACACTTCCCACATCCATGCCTGCTCTTCCATTCTTTCTTTTTCTTGACCTTTAGAGAGTCATTATCTATAACCAATAAGACTATTTCCTAAACCAAAATTACTTTCTGCTTGGCAATGATTTCTTCTCCTGTTATAATTTTGACCTCCAAACTCCTTAGCAAGTACCATTTAATCAGAGAGTGCACAGATAAAATTTAATGAAATGTTATATACAAACTACAAATCTTAAACAATTCAAGCAACAGTTGTCACTGATATTACAAAACTCCTTCTAATGGAATCCAGTTTGGGAAAATACAGTGCCCAAGATGAACAGTCAACCTTCTTGTGATGCACGTATAATTAAATGAATATGCCAGTGTGAGCTTCCACACAGAAACATGCTTGAAAATAGAATTTCAATGAGGATCAACATTCAGCCTACATGAATAGAAAATTTGAAATGCAAGAGAGATTTCAACAGAGAAAAAACCAAAGCCATTAAACAGTCAGTGAGGGGAGGATGATATATATGAAAGGAAACACAAACAAACTGAAGTTCATGGAATTTTTCATAGACAGAATGAAAATAATGTAAAAATGTGACAAAGAAAGAGAAGAGTCACATAGTTCAATCACATGGAGTAGGACTTGGTACAGAACATATTTGCAACAGTGTTCTGAAGACTGAAACGTCACCAGCTTGCTTTCTGGGATTTGAGCCGAGTATGATTTGCAAAAGCCCTTAAAAGCAACTCTGCTCTTTCTGAATAAAACCCCAAAACTCACATTATTCTTGAAAACACCCTAGCTCTTGAAGCAAGCATTTGAACCACACACATATTATTCTTTACAATTTTCATTCAACTCATTTATGTGGGGAATGGGTGATCTGCAAGAATTTTTGGAAGCTTTATCAGAAGACATAAAAAATACAGATACTGGGAATAGGAAATCTTATAATGAAAAGCATGATATACAGCTCAAAACTCTGAAACCAAACTGTTTTCCCAAAACATCTGGCTTTCTTTTGTGGGATTTTATGTCCATAATAATAAATAAGTCAGGTTTAGGAGTGCCAGTTTACTAACTATTTAAGAATGTCTAAGGCACAGCAGCTGCCTGGATCTCACAGCATGTCCAAATAGACTGAATGTTCCCTGTTGGTAACAGTATATTCAAATACAAGTATTACCATTATGGATTGATACTAATAAACACAGGTTTAATTTTAAATGGGGTTTAAAATCCATTTCCTTCCCTTACCATTTGTTATTTATTTTTTAGCTACTGAATATTCCTGGACAGTTAACAAAAATCTTAAACATTTCATCACTTTGCAGTACTGTTGAAGGCTTCGGATATAACAGTACAATATTTCTGAATTAAAGTCACTTTTTTGGAATCAAGAAAGTAAATACATACCATGTCTGTATATTTTTCTTTTGAAACTTCCATTTTAGTTCATGCCTTACAGTTTCAACTCACCAATTCCTATCATCTGCACTGAGGCTGAGGAACAGCAAAAGAAGTCTTTTAATGTCACCACTCTGACTTCTTACTCTCTTGAACACATTTTTCTCTCTTATGAGCCTATGAAGATGATTAAAAAACAATATTTTTCATCTGGATTTAGTTTTGAAAATGTGTAAACTCCATTTCTGAAATTAGGCGATCTGAAGATTAACCAACTAATTAGGATTTTTAATCCTTTGCGTAACCATTTTGGATTAGGCCACTAGGAATTTTATTGCTTTAAAGGAAATCTCTGGGTAGCAGAAGGACAACTGAATTGTTAGTAAAACTTTCTTCAGAGAATCATTGCACATCAGGTGCAGCATGGAGAAGGAAAAGAAGTTAACTGTAGAGCTGTAAAGCTGTGAGTGGTCTTTGCTAAGAGCCAACAGCTGTAAACAGTTCTCACAGTCTATTTATCAGGTTGGTTAGGTACTGGAATTCAGAGTCCATTACAAAGACTGTATATTCATAACTAACTGTTTCCAGTTGGTCCAGCTTGGACTAAATAAGGAAGCATTGGAAGAGAAAACTCCTCAAAAATAGCTGCATATGATTGCTGTAATGATTGAAAGATGAGATGTGTTCTCTGCACATGACATATAAAAAGATATAAATACATAAATATTTCTCTATTTGCAAAATATGCAAATCTCATAAAATATTCCAGTGTCATTGACTAGCCTTCTCAAAATTAGAAACAAGAATGGACAAGGGTGGGGCAAATTTTGGGGACCCAAAAAACCTATTGAAAAGATGATACCTGCCTTCTGCCCATGGTGAGACTGAATCCAATCCAAGGTCAAAGACTTTCAGCAGTATGCTGTAGCATTGCATTCTAGGATTTGGCATATGAATGGAATTCTTCAAACGTTTTTGCTATGATATAAGGATGACAATCAAGACAATTCAAGCCAAAAAAGAAAGTAGTTTTCTTTTATAAAATATTTTAACCATCTGGAATTTTTTGAAAATAATTTTACAATCCAAAACACAGCCTGCATCTAAACTAAGCTAACTAAATGGAATTTTTCTTGTCCCCCAAGAATTATCAAATAATTTAGGTTGGAAAAATCCTTAAAGATTATCAAATCCAACTGTTAACCTAACACAGCCAAGTCCATCACTAAACCAGGTCCCCACTAGTGACTCAACCACTTCTCTGAGCAGCCCATACCAATGCTTGACAATCTTTTGAAGAATTTGAAAGAAACTGAAGAATTTTTTCTTAATATCCAATCTAAACCTCACCCAGGCACAACTTTAGGCCATTTTTGCTCATCCTACCACTTACTACTTGTGAGAAGAGACCGACCCCCACCTTGCTACAGCCTCCTTTCAGGTAGTTGTAGAGAGAGATAAGGTCCTTCACGAGCCTTCTTTTTTCCAAGCTTTAGCCCAGCTTCCTCAGCCATTCCTTATCAGATTTGTGCTCCAGGCCCCTCACCAGTTGTTTTGCTCTTCTCTGGCCTTGTTCCAGCACCTCAATGTCTTTTTTGTAGGGAGAGGCCCAAAACTGAACACAGGATTTGAGGTGTGGCCTCACCAGTGCCGAGTACATGAGGACAATCACTGCCCTGGTCCTGCTGACCACACAATTTCTGATACAGGCCAGGATGCCATGGGCCTTCTTGGCTATCTGTGCACACTCTGGCTCATGTTCAGTAGCTGTTGACCAACAACCCAGGTCCTTTTTCACACGGCAGCTTTCCAACCACTCTTCCTCCAGCCTGTAGTGCTGCATGGGGTTGTTGTGACGAAGGTGCAGGACCTGGCACTTTACCTTGTTGAACCTCATGCAATTGGCCCCAGCCCATCATTCCAGCCTGTCCAGATCAAGTTCTGTGAAGTTCCCTTGATACATGCTCAGCAAGCCACTATTCCAGTAAAGGGAACTGATGCTCCCTGAAGGGCTAGCTAGCCACTCACCTCAACCCTCCCCATCAGAAATGCCCGCCTTCTTCAGACCAGCCTACAATCTGCTTCCTTAACTTATTTCAGACAAACAAGTGAGCTTAATTTAAGAATTTAAGCAGTAGGATTTTGCTAAGTAAGGTCATTTCATCTGAAGCGGTTTAGACAGCATTCAGCAATTAGCTCCACTCACAAGTCTAAATTGTTGCTAATTTTCAACAGGCAAAAAAGGAGGGGGAAGAGGGAGAGAAAAATAATGCTTATCTGTGAAAAGGTTACAGATTATTTCTTTCACTGAGAGGCAGAATAAGAATGCATTAGAAAATTGCACTTGTGAATTCTTAAAATGCGTATTTCATGGAATAGAAAACTTTGGGAATGAAAGCCTGTCTGAATTGATTAAGTCATCAGATGCAAAGTGTTAGAATTGCTGATCTTGTTTCCCTGTTTAATCTCTTGTTAAGGAAGTCCCCAAGGCAGTCTTTAGTTGTGTTTATACAGCAAAGCAATGATATATCACATGTGGCAGTACAAAAATATTTTCATGCTGATTATACAGGTTTGCATAACTCTGATTAAGGTACTTTTCCTCTTTTAACTTTACAGTTTAACTTTCAAATTTAAATTTGAATTTATAAACTGAAGACTTAAAAAATTTGCACTTACACAATTAAAGAACACTTAAAAAAACTTACACTTGACTCAGTTTCATTTTCATTACATTTTTTTACATGATATAAGATGTTATGCAAATGTTTACTGTGCATTTCTTTCACATACCTTCACAAACAAAAGCAAGTCTGTTCCCCTGGTGATCACCCATTCAGGCAGTAGGGTACACAAGATTAACTGCAAGCCTATGCATTGACTTAATTCCCAGTATCTCTTAAAAAATGCAGACTGCAATAGTTTTCATTTTTACTCACTTGTCACAATGCTTCACAGTTTCTAAGGAGGTTTTTTTTAAAGCCTAACATGTGTAAGTTTTGAAGTATTTGTTTTGGTTTTTGTTTTGGCTTCTTAATAATTGTATAATTCAACATTGTTCAAAAGAGCCATGGGTGTGGCCAAGAAAAACCCTCTAATGGTCTCCACTGCAAAAGGAAAGGCAAGAGGTTGCAATCTAAAAATTTTTACAAATGTTTTTGAAAAGAGCACCAACTAAAAACTTTTTTGTATTGTTTGTGTAGGATAAACTAAATTGAAAGCTGCGAACCCTGACAAAAAAAAGGAAACATTCCCCATAAATACTTGTGTTTTTACTTGTGTTGCAGCACTGCCATGTGAAAAATGAGAGGTTAACCAAACTGCAGCCCTACCCCCAGTAGAACTAGTTTGAAGAAGGACAATTTGTTGGGTTTAGCTCCCCATAAACAGACTCCATACACAGCAATACAAAACATTGATTTTTACAAACAAGGAAAAGGCATTTCAAGCCTCAAAAGTGGAAAAAAGTATACATTCCTAAAAGGATCTCAGGTTTTGTTTGTGAAGTTACAGCTACAGTAACAGAGCACTGTAACATCTTGTTTACATCTATTTTACTCATAAACATATCCACTTTTATCTATGTGCTGTATGTATGAACAATTATAGGTACCCCAATGCTACACAAAAGGCAAGTGGACTGAGACTTCAATTCAAGAACATTAAGGGGATTTGTTTAATCTATTCTGAATTGGAGTAATAATGAGAATCACACCAAATTTGCTAACAGTTACCATGTATAACAGATATATATTTTCAGATATGGTTTTATAGACAAGGTACATAAGCGAGTGAAAGTTATTCAGGCATGTTCCTATAGATTTTGCTGACTTTAGAATCACATAGAGGATAGGAGTTGGACCTCCAATAAATTACAGGCTTTTAGCACTTTTATAATACATTATTTTCACTAACATTTATGGAGACCAAGCAACCAGTCAACATGAAACATTTGTGCTCAAATGATCCCTGTGCAGAGACTTCCAAAAACTGCTGTATTACACATCACACGTCACACGCAACAGTAGAAAGTCATCAACAGTTAATCCCAACTGGTTTCTGCCACTGCCAACACCCCTTGAAGTCAGATGTCCTTATTCGCATGTACACCCTGTGCCTGTGCTACTTTCACACTGTGACAGAACATATCAAAGGCTTTGCATGACTTTTGAAAAGCAGTTTAATAAAAGCAAATGAGCCAGTGACTTTTTTAAGAAGAGAGAGTACTTGGCACCCAAATTCCATTACGTTTCAAAGGAATTTAAGAGCTCAAGTCCCTTAAGGTCTTTAATGTACATACCATTTATCAAAACTGTGACTATTTGATCCCCATTTGTGTAAAAAAAAGATGGGCACCAAGAGGCAGCTTCAGCATCCTGAAGTTGGTGATTTACATATACCAATTTAATCTTATATGTGATGCCTCCACAGTCATTACCCAATAACTACTTTATTGCTTCCTGACAGGGGCCTCCTCCACTGTACCAAAGCCACTAAATAATACACTCAGGCTCCCACACCTCTTCCATATTATGGGTCTATCACTGGATCACCAACCAAGCAGTTGTCATCCTAAGATGGGAATAGTTCTGAAAAAAAGCTGACTAGACCAGGTATGACTTATCTTTCTGAAAGAACTCAGTAGAATTTTCATAAATTGTCATCAGATTAATTGGGTGCACCTAAACCAATTTTTTTAATATCTCCACAACTGTAAAAATACTCCTAGCACTGTACACTGCATTTGCGGGAATGAGATATTTGAAAAGTGGATGCTTCCATATTTTTCAGGATATCTTTGTTCTGAGCCTAGGCATGTATGGCTCTTCAATGCCACCTAGGCAATTTTTCATTCTTCAATTCAGCAGTTCTTACACTCTGTAGGAAAAGCAACTGCCATTCTTATTGCCCAAACAGTAAAAGCACATAACTTTTAACACAAAAGCACAGAACGGGAGGTAACTATTCCCTCAGTGTAAATCAGCAAGAAAGAAAGTAACAGCAGAACCCAGAAGTTGACCTCATGTTGTTTTGTAACATAAGCACTTTCCACCCAAAGGGCAAAAGTCAAGGAGAGTTTGATTGTGGAGTCAAAATAGTCCTACCGCTCTGTTATTTTAGCCTCCCTTTCTTCCTCCAGATTATTCCACTCAACATAACCTACAGCATTTAGTGATAAACCTGCTGGCACACAATTTATAGAGAAACAACGCTTGACTCTCTTTTAGCTACTTATCTGTTTAAGCAGTGGAAAGAAAAAGACTCCTACTATATATAGTGACTCCTTGGTGTCTAGCCTTCCCCCCTCCCGGCCCTGTTTTTAGTATGCACACAGGACATGATGGTTTTAAGCAGAGCAAGAGAGAAGAGTTCACTTTCCCAAAAGGACATAATAGATGGTTTTTCACAATTGAAGGCCACTTGTAATGCATGGTTGACTGTGAAAAGTAACTGTGAAGCAATGATAAGATCAAGTATCTTTGACTATATTGAAGAACCCAAAGCCATGAAGCTTATGCCACTAATTGAGAATAAGTAAGTACTTGCATGATGTACAACCAAATCAAAGATTACTCCGTTAGAGGAATAATGTAGGGCAATAACAAAAACTTTTTTTTATAACTAGTCAAGTATAAGAACAGCAAAGGAGAAGCAAAAAAATTACTAAGTAAACTACTTTCCTATTCTCATTAATCTGGAAAACTTAAGTGGCTGATGTGTAGAAAAAATCACAGAAAATGTGAAAGGTATTTTTTACTTTGCCAATTAGTAGTAAATGTTATTTTTCCAAACGAACACCTCTAATATTGTTATATGATTAATTTACACATTACAAAATTAAATACCACTCTGTTTCTGATTCTATAATTAGACAAATTAATGTACAGAAAATTAAACACTTAAAAAGTTGTAAGCAGCACCCCAACACTAATTCAACTAATCAAACATTAACAAATCAAATTTTTAAAATATCGAACTGTTATTCCAGCACTGATATAACCAGTAATCAAAAATAAGACACTTTCCCTTCAAAATTTAATTTGTAGGCCAATGCTAACCTCCTTCTCAGATTGGAGACATAGCTTTTTATGGAATCATGCAAAGGTCATATTCAGTGCTGTATTTGAGATTCTTTTTTTGTGTCCAGCAACATAAGCAAGAAAGAAGCTGGATTGCAATTTGAAGGATTGCAAAAAAAATCCCAAAAAACCAAAAACCACAACCAAATGAAAAAACCCCACACCTACTGAAGCCTGAATTCTGGGAAGACCAATTTCTCTGCCCACTATTTTATACATCTCAGACAAAAGCAAATATGTTCAAATCACAAACAATGTGCAAAGAAAAACACTTACTAATGCACAGAGAATTGTGATTTAAACCAAAAGCAGAATAGCAGTGACTCAGCATAAAGAAACAAACCCAGAAAAGAGTAATTTGAAACTTCATCAAAATTTTAGAAGTTTCAGAAAGTTCTCTGTATTTTTTAATTTGTTGTAGCTTGGTCAAGAAAAGAAGAAAAAAGGCTTTGTTCCATCTACTAGAACCCTGCTTCTGCTATAGTTATCCTTGTATCTTTCCCAGACTATATATGCTTTTTTTCTAGACAAAATAATAATTTTTTAATCACCGACCATAAAAAGAGGTTACATGAAAAAACACGGATTTACACATCCCCAAACTACCTAAGATAGAAAAATATCAGAAATAAAGAATAATCCAGCTAATAGAACTGTGGGCTCTGCATGCCTATATGGGGATGACATGAAACAGTTTTGAGGACTGAAATTTCCAAAATGAGTGGTTTACTTTTTTCTAATAACAAGAAAATTGATCATGTTTGAGTTAGAAAGCTACAAGTGACATTTTGTTTTATTCTACAGTTCAAAACTGTGTCTTTAAGGAAATGCTTTTTATTTTTTTTAATTTAAACTAGCTTTCAAACAGTAACTCCCAAGTGGTTTCAAAACCCAATTTGTTCACAAACTATGGTCAACATATGGTGACTATTGAAGTTGACCATAAAAAAATTAATCAAGTTAAGTGTACTGAGAAAGATGTTGGCCTCCTGAGCTAACATTACCTTAAAACTTTCTGCAAATGTTTCTGCAACTCAGATCTATCTGCTTTTCATAGCTTTCTAAGACAGATTAAAGGATGAATTAAGCAAGGATAATGCTATCCTACAAACAACTGTACAGAAAGCGCACCTACAGACAGTGGCAATAACATGACTTGGCTCCTACATCAATAGCAGTGAGTATTCTTCTGTGCTGGCCATATGCAGGCTGTGTAACTACGAAGAAAATAGCCAAGGGACTCATTTATATCCGTTTTTGCAGATGATACAATTTAATATAAGGATCCATGGGGTGCATAACTGTAAATCTTTGACTGAAAATTACACATGAAGACAGAAAGCAACAGAATTATTGAAATAGTTTGAGCCTAACAATGAACATCTCAGAGCTCCTACAGCATCAGTACAGAGTGCCAAACCCATAAATCACTAGCCTGAATGAAAATGAAAATGCTTTATTTGTGTAAAAACATGAGAAAGGATGACTTAATTAGAGAACAAAACCTTCACTATATCCAGTTGATTTATGTGTTTTTCTCATCCATGAGACAAAAGAATCTTGCATTACATTTCTTTGCAATAAAGGGCATGAGTTATCCTTCACTACACAGCAAGCACAATAATACATCAAAGGGCTCAGGAAAGTTACATTTAATGATATCCCTTAGACCGTCCATAAAGTAAAGCAAAATATATTGCCATTTCATTAATCCAAACCATTCTAACTCTGTATCTCAAAAGGCAGGCAAGCTTACCAATATGTTAACACAGCTTTAGCAGAAAGAAATGGCCCTGAGTCTCCTACTGCTAAGAGAAAACATTTTATGGCATTGTGTAGAGTATTTTACAGAGTTTACAGTACTAAGTAATAAGGTATGAATTAATACATTTATATAGTAAGACCATACCTTCACAGAATGTGTCTCTGTGCCCTTCAGTCCTGCCCACAAAGCTTCTCACTAATCTGAAAATTCTGCCTGCCTGTGGTCTATGTTTTCCTGAGGCTAGAGATCATGCAAGTACTTCAAAGCACAGGCTGTCTTCATGACCCAGAATTTAATATTTTTATTTCTCTGTGTTCAGGCTATTTGCACACCCTGCCTGCCCAGCAGCAATGAGGTCAAGCTTCTTCAATGCCTCCTTTCTTATCAGCACCAGTCTCATGACAACATTTTAGAGGCAGGTGAGGTCAATAAGCCCCAGGGACTAAGCAGCATGCTTAGTTTTTCATATTGCAGGTGAGTGAGTCTAGGATGTCTCAAAGAGCTCTCTCGAGGGCTGTGACTTTGTTACACTGGACATGAGACTAAAGGTGAACACCTAAGCTCAGATGGCAAATAGGGCCTTCCTCTACACAGCAGGTGCACACAGAAATTCTGTATTACCATGCTCCAAT
Organism: Picathartes gymnocephalus; assembly: GCA_013390045.1. Lineage (NCBI taxonomy): Eukaryota > Metazoa > Chordata > Aves > Passeriformes > Picathartidae > Picathartes > Picathartes gymnocephalus. The sequence goes on from WEKY01043794.1 coordinate 27,926, forward strand.
GACAAAAATTCTCAGGTCCCTAACATATGAGGCTTAAAGGCAAGGATCAAACAACTATCTTAGGCATTATATCACTATACATTACACCAGGAGGAGTCAGTTCCACCTATGTTGCTGCACCACTATCTGCGGCATAAACCTGCAGAAACATCTAAACATAAAACACAAGGTGGAGATGTGGTGGGTGGAATTTAGGTTACCTATATTGAGTGTTGGTCTATATTGAGACCTAAGCAATGAGATAATGGAGTCAAGTTTCTCCACAGTGCAATTAAGAAAAGCATAAAAAATAAAAAAAAGTTTGTGGCAACAGCTAGTAGTGTTACCTACTAGGATTTAGGCAGCATATATAACTGAGCAAAGCACGTGTGCATTTACTTTCTCCAGTGCCAGCCTAGAAGGCACATACTTTTTGAAGAAGCAGGAGACAAGAATCAGTTCCTCTTTGTAAAACTGAATAAAACCCATACTCTGCTCCTCCTAGAATACTAAAGTTTCAGGTTGCTGGTGATTTTCTTCCTTTAACCTCCCACTCAGGGACATGTTAGGCATTTTATGGCTTCTAAAGCAAAATCTTCCCAGATGTATTATCGGAACAGAGCTTTTACCACTTCCCCCAAAATGAAGTAGTAATTCAGCAGCAGAATATGCTGCTTAAAGCATGCTGAAATCACTGCTTTGCATGCATACTAACACTGTCCTCTTGTACTTCATTGTCTTCTCTATTTCCACTTCCTCTCTCCTGTTTTGTTGTCTGACTGAAAGCTCGGGCACAGGCTGCCAGGCTGCTCTCCATTTATTCAGCACCTACTATAACAGGGTCACAGTCTGTGAAACAAATTCCAGTGCACTAAAACACTATAAACAACCACCGCCAACAGGCCTGTCAGAACAAATTAACTGAGTATATTTTGGTGATGCATGATTCCCAATGGCTTCTTAAGCAGTTTCTCTTCCTGATTTATTACATCATCTAGTTTTCCACAATGAACTACATGGCTGTGTAAATTATTGAAATTCTGCTTGACTTATGCAAAGCACTTTATTGGCAGATCCTCTGCTGATAAAGGCTAAGACCTTCAACAGCATCCACACTGACCTCAGCCCTCCTCATAACCACTCCAGTTTCAAGGGTATGACTCAATACACATTCACATCTGAGCCCTCAGTCCCGTAGAAAAAAGTATCTATTAGGGTAGGACGCAGCTACACTTAGTGAATCTTTCTATTCTTGACAGTGCACATACCTCTAAGTGGCCGTAGTTGGATGGGAGGGTGGAGCTGGGAGACGGAAGGTTATGACTTAATTTGCACTCCTCTGCTATCAGCAAATAGCAACTATCGACACCATCCTCATGTTTCAACCATGAGACAGAAATGGATAGAGTATACAGGACCTCACTGGCATTTAGAAGATTTTTTCCCAGCAGCAGCTGGTTGCTACAGCTTGGTCTAGACACGAACAATTTAAATTTCCCTGTAACCCCTGTGGGAAATGTCCAGCTGTGAAAACTGCTGGAATTTCCTGATAACCACAGCGTCCTGCCCTGTATTTTAGAATAAACAATGTTGACAGCAACAGTGCACCAGAAGTAGACTTTACCAGTTTGCTGCAGAAACAGAGAACTTCCACCTACTTTTCACTTTTTCTTGTTAGAACTGATACGCATATCATGAGCCATTCCTGCCACACTCATACCCATTCCCCTAGTTACAGAAGTGAGCACAAATAGAACAACAGAGAATACACAGCAAAGCAGGATTATTTCAAAAGCCTATAGCCATTAGTCTTGTTTCTTTCTTTATAAGAAATTATGACAAATTCTATAATCAGTACTACCTTCAGCCAATTTTTATAGAGTAATTACAGTAAATTAAGATTTCATGTACTGTATAAAATCATGCACAGGGAAAAATAATATTTATACACCTCTTTTAACCCAACTTCAAACTATGGCTAGCCATGTAAGTGGCTTATGACTGTTCTTTTTAAATCAACATAGACTCTGGGTTGTACTGCCAGAAAGACCAAGAGATACAACAACCTTAAATATACATGCTTCATCTCTGTACACCCTTTAAAAATTATTCTTATTAATTAAAGATTATTATTATTATTATTATTGTTATGTTTTGAAAAATTAGAACGCAGAATTGTATGCTACTTTATTTTTAGCCACATCCCCACCTTTATGGAAAACTTTAAACATATGTTGAAACTTATTTTATACACTGGGAACAAAGTGACACACCACAAACGAAAAAAAATTCATGTCATCTACCCAATAATATGCTTGCATTTCTTAACATGTAACCCCCACAGAATTTCAGGAGGATTTGTTTTCTCCATATGACTCTAGAGATAAGTGATCAGTTCAAGTAGCTGCATGTTCAGCCATCATCTGATTGAATGGGATAACATGAGCATTAGCTATGGTGACACACCACTACACATTGTCTGTTCTTCCTATCTCATGTATTCAAAATTTGACAAAACCGTAATTTAGGACTCCAGGAAACTCCCGCATATACAACCACCCAGCCTGATTAGCCTGCAAAAACAAATGGTGTAGTGGCAGCTATGAAAGACAAGTTCAAAGGCAGGTCAGAAGGTAACAAAACTCCACATGAAGAAGGATCAGTTGAGCTCGGCTGCTTTCTGTATGATCAAGCAACACAATATCATGTCTCTTTCTTTAGGACTAAACTCAATTCCTGCATCCCTTTTTTTGAAGTAAACTTCAAAAGCCAAATACAAGTATCAAGCAGCAGACCTGCACCAAGTGGATGGTGACAGAAGAATCAAATTGAAACAAATGGACAGGAATATCACCAACTGCTTCTGGGGGAGGAGGGTTGTAGGTCACCAGCTACATCTAGTCATGCTGGCCAAAGGCAAAGAGATTAACAAAGTTGGAAGATGATAAAGTATCTTGGTATGGTTGTATTGGGAAAGGCAAAATGGAAGATGGAAACTTACTGGCTAATCGGCCAAGAAAAAGAGAGAACAGATATATTTAAAACAGAATCACACTTACGAATGTATTTAGTTGGATTAAGCCAGGCAGCTAATCTCAAATTACGTTACACTACCATGGCGCTTCTGTGAAGAATAAATCCATCCCCCAGTGTTGAAGTAACAGTGCCAGACACACCGAGTTGCTCGTGCCTTCTGTCAGGCCATTAAAATGTGCTACAGGTCTCAGACCTGGTCCAGGAGAAGCAGTTTTATTTGACCACCGGAGCCAGCGAAGGTGGCAGGCAGCAAGTGTGTGCTGATGTCTTGCCACAGGGAGAAGTTGAGTCACTGTTCACTGTGCCAGCTGGATTCAGGCACAAGTTTAATAAACTGGTTCACTGCAGTGATCATGCCTGGTTGTTGCTGGCACCAAATGCTTTCATCTCTAAATGTCACAGGCAGGTTAGTGTGGCTTTTCTTTTTCTTTTTTCTTTTTTTTTTTTCAGTAGGTAAATAAAAATGTGGAAATTCCAGCTACAAAACCCCAGCAAGAAAGAGAACAGAAAAAAAATATCTACTTTTGATATTTGTTACTGACATAAACTGGCTCCACAATTCTAGCTCCACATTAAAATAGGGACAAAAATAAGCCTGTCCTCTGTGGTCAGTTATAATTGCTGAAATCTTGGAATTATTTTCAGTGCAATCATTCTGCAAAGATTTTCTTGGAATGGGTCAGGGAAACATCAAGCAAGGAGGTAACTTCTTGTCAGACAACCTGAAGAAACATGTCCAGGCAAGTGAGAGGTAACCAACTTACTGCTTGCCAGGAAAGTTGCACGTAAATGCCACTGAAAGTTCTCAAGAAATGCATAATCTGTACTGCCCCACTGCTAGCTAAATTCCTTCTCTGGTTGAGATTGATCAATTTTGAGATATATTGCACTTCAGAAAAATAACTAATCTCTACATGGGTATAAACCCTATTTAGACCTTGTTCAGAATTTTTTAACCAGATCTTAATGATCACATTACAAATTATCTTTTCTTACCATAAATAGGAACAAGCAAGCTCAACAGCAACATTTTCAGGAAGAATCTTAAAATCTTAGTGCCCTGGTCAGCTGAAAAATATGTTTAATCCTCACTGCTCCCAAAGCTTCCAGAAAGTTAAAGCCACCCCAAAGTTTGTCACCCCAAAATGTTGGCACCCAGTAGCAGATGGACTTATATAAAATGTTGGGTTATCTGTTTTGCTGTGCTTCACACAAAAAAGGCCTATGGTAAAGAAAACTAAGGTGAAGGATTATTTTTCATTCCTCATCCATCAGGTTGCACATGTCTGCTGACCATTGAACTTGTTTTATTTGCAAGGGCAGCAGGGAACAATAACAATTCTCCAACAGAAAAGGAAACAGAAGAGTTATAGAATCACACATAACCCTCCCCAACATCCTTTTAACAATCAGAGGAAAAAAGATAACCATATTTCCATTGTGGATAATGAAATTTGAGATCCAGGTCATCTTGTTGCCCCCTTGTTGGCAGAATTAATTTAAGGAGAAAGTCCCAATTTCCCACTTCAAATATACGTGCCACAATCAAAGATAACTTGCACTTCATTTATCCTCTTCCATCAAAGAAACAATACAGATACAAACCAGGCTTCTAGAAATGGGAAGGTCATAAATTTGATCATATTTAAAAAAAAAAAAAAAGTGTATTTTTATAACTTTTTCAGCATCTAAATAGGAAAAATTACTTGCTTTGCTCCTATTCATTCTGGATACAGGTCAGATGTGTCTCTCAATTAATCTGCGTCACCCACAGCCTCACTAAGGATTGCCAAGCCTTTACAAGGCTGCTTCTGAGCTTTGAATATTGCCAAAACAAAACTGCTTCAACGTACTACAGAGAGATCTGAGGAACCTGTGTATTATAATATTTGAGTTCTGTCTGGAGCCGAGATTTAATAAGGTCGTGCTGCTTTTTGATAAAAGCTATTTCCTTAGAAATATAACACAAAAATAGCTTTACATGGACAACCAACAAGTCCAACAAGATAGACAGGATCATTTACTGTGCCATTGCCAGTCTAGACAAACATGTAAAATCCTATGCTCCATCTCACAAGGCTCATTATATAAAACCATACAGAAAACAAACCAGGACCAAGACAGCATGTTCTGCCAGGAAAAATATTATATGGCTTACCAGCTGCTGAGGACAGGAGTCTGTGAATTCAAAGAAGTAAAAATTATGTGATTCAGGATCTAAATGTCTCCTCAAAAAGAACAGGAGCAGGATAGTCAAGTGGTTTAGCATGCCCAGGGCAGGATATATAAGCAGGATTACTGGAGATGACTTATGACTGTTCTGCCACTCAGAGTAGGAAATGCGAGCACATTTACATGCCTGTCTCAGTGCCTTCTTGGACAGCACATCAGACCTTTTAGTGACCCTCTAATTTCTTTTTCCTAAACCCATCTGCTCATCAAAATTTTGGACTGCAATTTCTTTTGTTAATATTATGATAGTCCATGTTAAATCAGTGATGTTGCTTTATACAAACAGTTTATTCTACAGTGATGGCAGTAAATTTTTACCTCGTTAGACAGTGAGGGGATTTGGGTGCTGCATTTTAATCAAACAGGTTGACTGTAATCACAGATCTGAGACAGATGCACAAATTTTGGCTCAAACCAAACATGATAAAACAGAAACACAATGAAGAAACCTTGAGCCCAACATTCTTTTTCATTATTTGCACAATAAAAATGCACTAACATAATTTTCTCTTGTAGAAGCAATTGATTTTTTCCCCATTTTATGGATTACAATAAAGTCTGACCTTCACATTCTACACATATACATATATCTAATTACTTGCATTGCTGACCATTTTGCTGACCAATGACTCTAGAAAATCCTTATGCTCAGATCTGCAGAACAATCATGGAAAAATCCTAATTTACAAAGTTGCCTCTTGCAAAATACTGTGAAATTTTGTTAAAGACACTGTATCAAGGAGTTAGCATCATTCCTGGGACGGGAAGGAAGGTAGAGAAACAAGCAACTGGCACATCAACTACGGTTGAAAGGCAGAAACTGATTCAGGGATTCCTCCAAAGAAACTAATATCAGTGGGATATAACCCACTTTGGACACCTGCACAAAGCATCTGTACTTGGCAGATGTCCGTAATAATGACAGTTAAACATTTTGGAAGCTTTATCTTTTTTTCCTTTTCTGTATTTTAGAGGTGGACCAAATACAACATATTCTTAATTCTGGGGTGATCAAGTTGTCCAACTGGAAGTACTTTTTATCCCAGAATTCAAAAATAAATACCTGCATGCCCTTCCATCCTCCAAAGGGCTCTAAAGGATACACGAAACATGACATTCCCAGTTAAATGACTTGTGCAAGTATTGCTCTATTGAAAGCAGTTTTGGGAGTCTTAACTTCAGATCTTTTTCTCCTAGATAATCAATGAGCTTTCCTTTGTTGCATGTCCCAACACCTGAGTAGACGAACATACATAAAAATGCAGAAAAAATGAATGTAATTCAAATGTCTTGGGTGGTTTGGAAGATCGGAGAAAGCCACAATACGAAACTCTTTCTTTCAAAGAAAATGGGACTTTCAACACTTGTTTACTGCTTTAAATGTAGTATTTTCTATCTACCACAGTGACAATTTCCCACTCTGGTAAATTATGGTTTTTAAATTGAAAGCCTTTGTAGTAATTAAGGGTTTAAATTGCTAGTATGGAATCTTTACTCAATTAAGTATATTATATCCACTCAATATATTTTATAGTGTGCAAAATAGAAAAAATACAAAGGTAAAAACATATTTTATTATTTACCTGCTGCTGATTAATTCTGACAATAAGCACCATTTGCATCCCTGTGGCACCTGTCAGTTTATCAGAAGAAAATTACCCATGGATTAAATTAGGAAAGAGGAAGGTCATCAAAAGTTATCAAGATTTGACTGAGCCTTTTTGATCAAAAAACATACCCCTCTGACCTTTCCTTTTCCTGTACTTGCAAGAAAGTTATTCCATACAAAACCTTTATTGCAACTACTCTAATTTCCTAAAGGCTACTGGATTGTTTGTTATTCCAACTGTAAATGTACCAGGCAGCAGTGTTAATTAATGACCTCCTAGAAATTTGCACACAATTACATTGCATGCAACACTAGAATGTTAGTAAATATTTGCCTTCTATACAACAGCAAAGTTGCTTTCCGCATATTATTATATAAACCTATTTAGACATATATTTCTGCAAATTATGTCGCAAATTACCTTACTTCCAGTATCCCCATGCTAGCAGCTGAATGAATATGCTGAGGAGCTGTTGCCATTCACTTGAGTGATATGATATTCCACAGGATTAATTTCCACTATACCTTCAGGTTTGGTAGTGATGTTTATGCTAGCAATCACTGTTAATGTTTTATTCAATATATTTGGCACAACTTTTTGCTAAATCCCCAAAGCAATGAGCAAAGACTAAGAAAAGAAAAGAATGAACAGTTAGAAAGTGAAAACAAAGAAAATCATGGTCCAGTAAACTCTGCCTTTGCCCTAAACACATTAGCAAATATGTACCTCAGCTCCTCATTTCTCCCACATTTCATAAAGCACTGTTAACCCCTTCTTTTTGGTTGTGGGTGGGAGCTCAGTGCACCGATATGTTCAAACCCACACAGCCTTCAATGAGTTAACTTTTCTTCCACAAAGGTGAAGAGTTTTGCTGACCCAGTGCAAGTTGGCTTGAATAAAATTCAATTCTGCTGTAGTCAACAGGAAAGTAGGAAGGAAAATAGGATTTAACAAACAAAGCATAAAAAGTCCACAGCAGGAAATCATTATTTGAGCAATTGTTCACTTTGTTAACAGACTGGACTCTATTAATATCTATCAGTGCACACTGCTGTGTTTGTGGTTTCTCTGTAGTGGCACGTCTGGTCTGATTAGTTACAAAGTGGTCATATAGGCAAGTGAAATCTGCAATTGCGTGAGGTTTCCGAAGAATACAGAATACATATGTCATTAATGCTTAATCTGGCACCAGCTTATTCTGGTTAAAGTTCGAGTGGTTGACTGAAATTAAATCAATACTAAGAGAAGCTCAGAATGCCAATAGAAGTGGTTTACAGACATAGTTTCACTGACCATTACAGCTGCTATGGATTAGGCATGTGAAACGGTTCAGTTCAAGTTAACATTTTAAGTATAGATACACAAAAAACTGCAGCCACAGTATTCTGTGTGCTTGCAGTTAAAAGCATTCTAGGAACACAAATAACATTGTTCCAAGTTACCATTTTATATTTATCAATTTCAGTCATGCTTCTTACCACAAGAAGGTTAAATTAAAATTATTAGAATATATAAGTGTGTGTACATAGGTGTATATATATATAT
>WEKY01043794.1:36376-47891 GCA_013390045.1 Picathartes gymnocephalus
ATGACACTGCTGTTAAGAAATAGAGTTGTAGGCAAAAATCCCATAAAACACTGGGGAAAGCCTGACATTCTACAGGGTTTTAAATAATAATTATATTATAAAACTTAAAAAGCTATCGATATTAACCAGTGGACATGGTAACACCAACGATGTTTGTACTGGAACGGTTCCTTAACTTTCATGACAGGAGTCATAAACCAGTTTCTTTAATGTATTCTAAAGGTTCTGGATACAAAGCAGTATCACAAGCAGAACACTCATCTCCTCATCTAGCTATATTTTAGGTCCCCTTTTCCCAAGGGAAATATTTCCCTGCCTGCTTGCCTTACTCAAGCTTCTTTGAAGCTACCTTAAAAGCTACAACCAGCCTCTGAGAAATGAACTTCTGGTTAGAAACTGCAGGTGGTGAGGTAAGAAAAGGCTTGCAATATAACTTTTTATCAGACTCAGACATTTTAGATCAATATGAAGGCAGTGGAAATGCCAATTTTAATTGATTGTGAATGCAGTTCAGTGGTTGTTCTGAAGAGAGATTTTGATTTACTTGTTTTATGACGGGAGCATGGCCGCGCCAAATACGATTTCCCAATACTGCAGAGACTTAAACGAAACACATGCTGAATATATCACTCTGAGCCATTCATTTATCATCTTTTATGGAATTTGAGGGATTTACTAGAGCCACTTTCTTTTAACTATTAACATTTTATCCAATTCACAGGGCATCAGCTATTCAGAAGAAAACTGGAAGAGGTCAATACACGTAGCCAGCAATTGCAAAACATACCCCATGCATTGCATTTCACTCTTGACCCAATAATTTCCCTTTTCCAACCTTGATATTTCAGAATATTGAATTGGGTATTTTTTATACCCATTCAATATTTTCAGAATATTGAATTGGGTATTTTTTATATCTGATAGTTCATAGGACTATCATTAGCCAGCTTTCACAGTACTATGCTTTGATCAGTTTCCAAGGTGTAGGATCAAATTCAGTATCTGACAACATTTCTAATCCCCTCTAGAAAAGCTGCGAGCTGAAATGTACAAAACTGCCGCAAGGCTCCTTGTAGCAGTTAAGACCCACATAAAACCATATGGCAAACTTGGGAATAAGCTCAGGAGACACCTGTGTAGGTTACCTGTGCCTCCTCTGCTTTTCACCTGCCAGCTAGCTTTATATTTGAGCAAAGATTTGGGGGGTAGGTTTACAGAGAACCAGTGGCCCATTTGCCTCCATAACTAACACGGAGGAGATGCCCTGTTATGCCTATTCACTCTCAGCCACTTTTCAAAAATAGTGTATAAGATTACTTACATGTACCTCAGCACACTGCTTGACTGCAGTACCCCTGTGGGTTTACTACTCTGTGTATCGCAGTAGTTTAAAAACTTTAATTGAATAATTGATTATTCTGTCTACTATATATTTATTAAAGTTTTGGGCTGATTTAACTCTAATTTTCAGGTTTAGTCTCCAAATTTGGAATCAGTTTGAAGTAAGTAGATGTTGGGGGTTAGGTTTTTCTTCTTTCCTTTTGTATAGAATTTTTTCCCATTGAGCCGCTAATGGACCATTAAGTACTAGGTACTTAAGAAAAACAAAGGACTGTGGCCAAGCCCCGGAGGAGAAGATCTGATAAAAGCCAGGGGTGGGGACAGCAGAAGTACTGGATACTTAAGAAAAAACAAAGGATTGCGGCCAAGCCCCGGAGGAGAGGGGTGGATAAAAGCCAGGGGTGGGGGGCAGCACCGGGAGAGCTGAAGCTGCGCTTCAGAGGGGAACAGAAGGAGCTGCTCTGCCTTTTTTGGGGGAGAGAAGAGTCTCTGCTGCTGCTGGACCCTTTTCACGTGGAGCTGTTTCTTCTGCCGAGCCAGGCTGCTGCCCCTGCCGTGCCCCCCACGGCTCCATCGGCACTGCTCTGGGTTTCACTGCACTGCAGCCCCCGCTCCCCCTGCCTACCGAGACATCCTACTGTACCAGTTTGCTGTTTCCGAGAGTCCTGCTGAGGCGCCGGGATCGACAGCGTTCCTGAAGCNTGCTGAGGCGCCGGGATCGACAGCGTTCCTGAAGCAAAGCCTGCCTGTCCTCCACCCCTTCCCCTCCCAGCCGTGCCCCGTGTCTGCTGGAGCTCACGCCACAGCGCCCCCTGCAGCCGCGGGGGAATCATCACACCTGCCCTGCCCACCCAGCACCACCAGCGCCCCCTGCTGGCTGTGACCATCACTGCACCCAAGGGGACAGTGCCTGCAGACCCAGAGGGCTGGGACCAGGTTTCCTGTTTCTGTTTTGTTGTTAATACCATTAAGTGTTGATTTTTTTGTTCACTTTATTATAAATACTAGTAAAGAACTGTTATTCCTATTCCTATATCCTCGCCTGAGAGCCCCTTAATTTCAAAATTACAATAATTCAGAGGGAAGGGGTTCACATTCTCCATTCCAAGGGAGGCTCCTGCCTTCCTCAGCACACACATCTGTCCTTCAAACCAGGACAGTAGGTTAACAGAGATTGTGTTGAAGTTATCTGTAATTTACAGTTCCATAAAATCCCCCATGTGAATCTGGAGGATAAGATTGCTGGTAATAACCTGAATTTACAGAACAGAATTCGGTCTGTTTATTGTGAAGGGTTATCTTTTAAATTTTACTCATATTGACTGCCTTTTTTTGAGATAATCCATTGTAAAAGTAACAAATCTCATACTCACCTTTACACAAGATTGCAACTCATTGATGTAATCTAAGGGGTGAATTACAAAGCCCTAAATACTTGCCTTTTACAGATTACTAGCAAGGATGAATCTCATTATTTATTTCAATTTTGGGTACTTGAACAGCATCTCAGTGCACCAAATTCTGTTGGAGGGTGCCAAGAATTTTGTAGGACAAATTCACAAGATTACATCCAGTTTTTGCTGTTAGTGTCCAAAACATTCCTTCTAACTATTTAAATGACAGTACGATACCTAAGTCAAGCCTTACAATGAGAACAATTAATCTTGTAGCTTTGACACTAGGCTGGGACTGAGAGATCGAGCCAGTTTAACTAAAATTACACTATGCTTTCATGATATCTTTTGAAAAATATTTAAGATGTCTCTTTGAAAAATGGGAATAGTAATTTTTTTAATTCAAATTACAATTGCCTTTTCTAGTAATATGTCATTTTTGGTAGCACAGTAGTAAGATAATGTTGATAAAAACCTATTTTAAAACTTTAGATTATCTAAATTGACTTAATTCAGAAAAAAAAATGAGGAGCACGTATAGAGGTTTGTGATTCTGAAACAAATATAACAATGGAAAGACTGCAATAGGTGCCTGCGAAGTTAAACCTAGGCATATTAAATACAAAAACTAACATAAACATGTACGGAGAAAGCATCTCCTGCTATTTTATAGTCTCTAAACTATGTTACAATCATTTAATGTCTTTTACATTTCTCCTATCCAGTGGCATATTAATTGTTTTTCAGTTACATACTAAATCAGTACTAAGACAGTATGAGACTTTTTATTCCTCAGATTCATACAATAACTCTGAATAAAATAGTCTAAATCAAATCTCCTGCACCAAACAGGGTCAACACTGAATTCAGATCAGGTTGCTCAGGGTTTTATATAACCTATCTAGGCTCGACACCTCCAAAGAAGATGCCACAGCCTCACTTAGAAGCCTATACCAAAGTTTTAATGTCGTCATCATGAGAAGTTGCTGGGGTTTTTTCCCTTTATATAGTTTGGGAAACACTCTTATTTCAACTTAAAACCATTGTGTCCTCCCCTTCTGCCTTACAGCTCTGTGAAAGCCAGGCTCTTCCTTCTCAAAACCTCCTCCTTAATACTGGCAAGCTACTTTCAAGGTCTGTCCTAAGCATCCTCTTGTCCAGGCTAAACAAGTCCCATCGCCTTACTCCTCATCACAGGAGTGCTCCAGCTCTCAACTTCATAGTCCACTGCTGATCTTACACAATTTTACTGACATCTTCCTTGTACTGGAGCGGACCAAAAACAAACACATTATTTCCCATGCGCATATTTTCATGTTTGTTTAGGATTTTTGGTAGTGGTTTTGCTTGTTTGGGCTTTTTTAATGTAAATTTTTTTTTGTCTAATTACTAATCTAAATTCATTTAATCTAAATGTAGCCATTAGTCAGAAATATTTATATAATGAACTGTGATAAAGGACATAAACCTCATGACCTGTATCCTGATACTGTTATGAACTCCTAAGATAAAGGATATCCTTTTCTGAGTATACTTTTTTTAATACTTTATTTATATCAGCATTTGTCATTATATACTGGTTTTGGAGCGTCTATTTAACCAATAACTATATTTCAATACCATTTTGTTCAGAGATCAGGTATAGTTTAGAAATAATAGATCTCCTTAAGAATGTTTTCTTAAGAGTTTTGTTATTCAAGAAAGAAATTGTCAGATATAGGCATTAAGACCCACATTGAATTTTCATATTTTAATTATAATTTTCTCTAGCTTACAATGTCTGTGGACTAATTCCTGCTATAACTATCCTATTCAACAAAGTACTAAAATCCCTCTCATCAGCCCCTGCTTGGGTTCTTCCTTGCTTTGGACCACCCATATACCAGGTTCATGCTTTACTCTGCTTTCTATATTCATGGTAGAGAAAACTTTGTTTCAACACGATGAAGTTTAATCCTTCTTCATTGCTGCATTTTAGAAAGCATCGTCCCGGCCTTCATATATCTCAGTCATTATTTTCTCATGTCACACTTTTCATTGGAAGTCTTATGAATAGAAAACTTTTTTCAGACTAAAACACCAAAACCCCACAAAACGCTACCAGGCTTGCAGTAACAAAGCCTGCCTTATTTGCTGTCATCTTGATCTTTTCTGTTTATCAGTATCTTCAATCTTCTCTCTCAAGCAACATAAGGTCTTTGAAAAAAAAAAAAAAGTGCCTTAAATCTTTTTGTAGGCAAAAATAATTATTGCAATGCATGAGTCCCATTATATACAAAAAGCAATGCAACAATTACTTCATTTGTTAGGAAGAGGTTAACATTGGTCTGTGGGCTCCTTGTCAAGTTCCAGCAGTTACAAAATGTCTTTGTGTAATGTATCAGCATTCCTGAATTTTTGTGAAACTGGGGAGGGGAAATCAATATTAAAAATCAGGGAGCTGGAGCCTTCGCATGAAATACAGTTTTGTTCCTACCACAAAGCAAAGTGGTTTTGATCTTTCTGAACTTCTCAATCATGTGTGACCAAAGCATTCTTCGCAATGAATAATGTTTGCCTTCTACGTTAATGAAAAGCCAACATGCATAATTTATAGAAGCTAGGAAACAAACATTAAAAAATAAAGTCATAAAAAAGCCATAGGAGTTTTTAACGGCAGAGTTCTCACCATCTAAATGGAACTGTTATACAATATTTTTCTGTCAGATTTATTAGGTTTTATTTGAATATGTTTGACTTCACAATGATGTTTGTACAAAAATTCCAAAGACTGACAACATTAAAAACCAAAAAAATCAAACAAACGAATGGTCACAAGAAAAACAAAAAGTCTGTAGAAGACTGTATTTTCTTTTAAAGCCAGAATTAGGCTTAAATCTCAGCCATAAGTATCTAAAACACAATGTTTCTCTCTCACAAGGGTGGATCCTAATATTTTAGTTCCTGGAAGGAGTGGTATTCCACCAAGTAACTATCATCCTCTTTCTTTAGGGACAGAGAAAGGCTTCTTCCAGATACAGGAACTGAAAAAGCAGTGGAAAACAAGAAAAGGTCTGAATCCTGAGCCACAAGCATCAACAAGGAGCATTTCCATAGGCTTGCACAACTTCAAAGTACATGTAACTATATATGTTTTACAGTGTCATAGCATCCCCACACCCCTCATCCTCACATAAATGAGATTGTAGAGTAAATATTCTATTGAAAGACAAAGCTAGCAACAGAAAATATGTTTCTTCACTCAATTCTTGCTTTTGGGACATATTATTTGTTTGGTATACAGAGCAATTAGCTTTTTCATGTAATGAGTAAGAATCATCTCTTAACATTTTAAGATCAATATATTTCATTCGAGCTTGTCTAGATGAGGTGACGTTTTTTATCTACACCATCTTGCAAACTGGAACTGTCTTGTGCAGGGAGTTGCCCTACTACCACTCTCAGTGCTAAGCTGTCACTGAGTTCATATGACAAAGCAACTTGCTTGAGATGTATTAATACAGATTTCCAGATATAACAACTACTTTGTACATCTGAAGAATTAATTTTCCAAAGTACCTTCAATAGCTAAATGGCAAGGTCTTAACCAATTCTATTGATAGTAAGTTTGAAGGTATGTTTAGGGAAACCATTAAAAACTATCAAAAGCATTACAAACTATACAAAGCATTACACAAGCTTATTCTGTGCTGATGCAAATTACACAATTATGAGTGAAGTTAAGTAAGATTAGACTGCTTACAGGCTACCTCTGCAAGCAGGGGAATGGAATAGTTTCTACTTTGAAAACAATTCAAGAGCTGGATCTCATTCCCAAGAAAATTCTAATCAGGCCAAATTGTTTTACAAATGAACTGGTTAAACAGCACGAAACACCATTTACCTACAATAAAAACTGAATCGTCTGTGCAGATGGGAAATAGCTCTCTTGAACAATACCCTCCCTTGCTTCTTAAAATCAGTAACTGAAAAATGTGTACTCTCCATTTATTATTGCAATATTCCTTATGAATCTTGGAAAAAAAAGTACTGATTTGGAGAGAAGCTGTTACAAAATTCATTGCTAAGTTTAATAAGGAAAATCACTGGATCCTGCATTGCTTCTAGGAATAATTATGGATTAAAAATCCAGAAGCAACCTTCTATTCACCTTTTCTTGTGGCTGACCTACTACATTTTGGCATTTCCTGTTCGCCTGTGGTAGGTCTGTCCAGAGGTTACAAAGAAAACAAGCTAGGAGAAAAATGTATACTCCTCACTCTGATAGCAGTCTTTTTTCCCCAAGCATAGTTCCTATGGTAAGCCAGCCTTCTTCCTTATAAACATTTTAACATAAAAAGCCTACTTCTCAGGGTCAGTCATAACAAATTCATCGTCTTAGTTCCAAGAAGACATACATGCAAAGACCTGTTCTACAGATTGTCAAAAATAATTGACTAATTTTCTTAAACAACTGAATGACAGGAAACACTGACAAAGCATTACAAGACAAAAACTATAATTTTTTTTACCCACATAGAAGTTTTACTGGGAAAATTAACTGAATTGAAAAAAAAATACTGAAAGAATTATTATTAGGCATTTGCTTCCTCTGCAGCATCTCAGAGTTAAAACCATTAAATCATCTGCTTCAAAGTGTTGGTTTGGCTGTTATTATTACAGAAATGAAGTCTTCAGATATTTGAAAGTCCCACTAGCTTCATACAAAAAGTATAAGCAATTCCTATGCTTCACTATGACATTATGTCCATGATGATTAAACTGATTGGGAATTGGACAATAATTATAATAATTCAAAATCTTCATTTCATATGAGATCATATTCAGTACTACTGCTACAGGGATCTTGATGTCTTTAATCAGTCTACCAGTGGGCAAGAAATCAACACCATAAATACATGTGTAGAATTTGCCAGACTTTTCTGACACTTCTTCCATATTTAATTACATTCCTCTCAGATTTCCATGGGAAGATTCAAAATTGACACTGACTTCTATTAATGTCTTCAGACATGTAAAGAACACACAGAGTTATTAGATCTTTGGAAGATTTAGGTCTAAACTATTATTAAATTCTAAAGATTTTTGCATTAGCAAACAACTAATGGACACTAGCAAACAACTAGCAATTCTGAGTTGACAACCTCAGAGGCCAAAAATTCAAATAACTATATATCCTTTGATTTAGTTTCTCAAATAAATTACAGACATACCACGGCAATATGGCATGAAAGAATCTGTACCATTGCTGTGTCTGATTTTCCTTTTCTTTGGGATACACAGACAGTGATGTAAACCGCATAGATCCTTTAGTAACTACTCAGTGAATTTAGTGTCACTAAATAAGTTCTTTATGACTTGGAATCAATTTATAAATTCCCATAATAAATAAGGGATTTTTCTCCACCCTACCCCAAAGTCTTCTAAAGGACTGTTCATGAAAATTATGCAAACGTAACCTCCAATACAAGTTAAGCACAGACCCATCAATTATGGTTTAGGAAAAAAAATCTGCTGCATACAAGATCACACACCCCTCATTATAATTTCTCACAAATGAAAATTCCATAACTACATTATTTATTACTTAATAGATTACCACAGTGAGTAACTAATTTATTCATTGATGTTAAACAATTTAGTTAATAGTAAATCCAATACTTAAAAGCCACAGATTTTGCTAAGATACTTTCTGCAGCTGAAGTTTGAATTGCTGCAATGACTCGCACCCAAGTAGTTATTTGGCTAAATTCCAAACAGGTTTCTACTGTGTTATGCAAATTCAAAGCTTCATGATTACAAAACTAAAATTGTTTCTGAATGTGCATAAATATAATTTCTTTTAACTGTGAAAAGGTAATAGCATATTTATAATACACTAGGAAATACTTATTCTTATAAGCTCTTTCTTTACCAGTACACAGCAATAAACTCAGCCAAAATTCCACTTTTTTGTCTTAATCATCTCTAAGTAAAATGAATACCTACATCAAATAGGGCCATTTGAATCCATTTAAATATCATTGACACTTTCTTTCACCAATTTTTTTTTTTTAGAGAGAGACCAAAGGAAATTAATGCAATCCCATACTTTAATAGGAAAGTAGATCTCTATGGTTAACATAACGAGCAAATTTATATAGTTTCTAATCAGGTCAAACTGTCAGTAAGGGTCCTTTCTCACAATCAGAGATCAGAAGAATGAAACTACTGCTCCATTATCTTAAGCAGATATTCTAGATGGCCAAACATTACTTTTACAGTTGATATCCTTCTCATAAAAAAAGTCTGATTTGATGAGGCACTTTTGATGCTTTGATTGAAAGACTGAAAATTACTTCAGTGATTGAAATCATCAGTGCTAATAAAAAGGGAATTGGAAGAGACGTGTGTGATGCACTGTTTTAATTCATTTTTATAATCTTTTTTTTTTTTATTAAACTCTGAGCTATGGATCATAAAATAAAATTTTTTTTGGCTAAGGCAGAAATATGTGTATAAACTTGCTATAACTTGCTGCTGAAATTATAATTTCCTACATAGCCAGAACCAAATAAAGTGGTAAATGAAGCAAAATCAACAAGAGGGCACAATGACAAATCTGAAAATCTCATTTCTGATGACCAGAGTTACCATATCTACAAATACAGTTAAACCTTCTGAGTAGAATTTTCAAAAGTAATACTAAGTAAATACTAAGTAAAAGTAATACTAAAATTTATACTAAGCATGGTATCTGAATAAAACAGAATTTTACCTCATGCATTTCTATGGTGTGAAGACAATTAACAACACTTACCAAAGTGTAAGACAGCTGGCAGATTTTCACAGCTCAGAAAGGACTATGTCTTTTATTGCCTCAAACCCCAGTGTTAGTCAGGATGAGTATTCACACTCTTAGCCCGTTTATCAGTGATTTTTAACGTAGCTATCAAATAATACATAACTGTAAATTTTTTCTTTTCATCAGCCAGTAAACAAACCCTCCTAAAAAAAGGAAAAAAAGAGGGCTAAGTAAACATAGAGAAAAGCTTTATATTAACTTCCTTCACATATTGCAACCTTAATTGCACAGTAAAGCAAATTTCAGAAAAAAACACTAAAAAAAAACAAAACCAACAAACCAGTAACCCTAGAGAGCCTGTTTCTACTTAACTACTTTCCCCATTTTGACTTTTTAACAAGAAGAAAAACACAGCCCATACAAAAAATACAAATCTTCCTATAAAAGCTCCTTCCCAGGTTGACTGTTAGTGCACAGCGGAATTTAGTACAAAGACATTTTCTGCAAAACTTCCAGTTTACACAATGATGACTGAAAATATTACATCTCTGTTAAACTGACTTTCTATCTATGAGGTCTACAGGGGAGATTGATTCTGGACAAAATATTTAAGACTGAATAGAGACATGGCACAAAGAGAAGCACTTCTCATTTTATTATTGAAAAAGCTTTGCCTTCTACATCTCCAATTT
This sequence comes from Picathartes gymnocephalus, assembly GCA_013390045.1. Lineage (NCBI taxonomy): Eukaryota > Metazoa > Chordata > Aves > Passeriformes > Picathartidae > Picathartes > Picathartes gymnocephalus. The sequence continues at coordinate 46,588 of WEKY01043794.1, forward strand.
CATCCTAATACACAGATGGTTTATACCTACTTAAGCTGTCACTGTACACACACCACATCCATCATAGTCCTAAGTAGCAGAAAATTTTTAAGAGTTAAACGATTTTCAACCACCATCCTTTTTTGTTCCTGAAGGAAAACACTGCAGCATTATGTATTTGTTTTACAATGTCTATTGTTAAAGATTTCACAAGGAACATATAAGTTTATGTGGAGAGCTGTTGTCTGTAAAGGGAGTAAGGTTACAGATCAGCAACCAAATTTTACAAGGACTTTCACTTTCACCAAAGGGTCAGTTTGATTAACCCTTTATCAGTAAGGCTTTGCCTCAAGAATTCAGCAATTTTCCAGTTTCAGAGAGAATTTTTCCCTTGCCTCTTCCAATAGCTTCACTTTTCCCCAGAAAACTGGCCAGTGTTGCTGACTAATTTTAGATTTCTGCTAATTTACTTGTTAAAAATAGTACCTCTGTCTTAATACTGTACATTTTGAAATACTGCCCATTTTGTAGCACTTAGAGACATGTATGTGAAAAGGAAAAAAAAAAAAAAAGTAGTTAAAATATTCACTGCTTTCATGCACAGAACAGGACCAGAAATCTAATACTGTGTCAGCAGACAGTCTGTTTCAGAACCACATCCACACACTCTCTGGCAATATGTAAACTCACTGCCTCACCCTTATACATTTTCTTCTTCAAAGCAGATACCAAAGAAATTAGTTTTGTCCCCAGTTTTTTAACATCAAACACAGCAGGCCAAATTAATCTTTAGTGTAACTCGATGGAATTGGTCCTTGGTCTTACTCCCCAAGGAAAGCACTACTCCAAAACATACATTTAATTAATATCCTCTCTCGTCTATAGATTCCTATAGGGCTTTTAAATTTTTCCTTGCATGCTCTTTGCAACTAGTCTAAGTTCATACAAAGGCCCCTTCTATCCTGGTGCTTTATTAGAGTTAGGAAATAATTTTAACATATATGTTAAAAGATGTTTTCACAAGAACACGGATAACATGGAGTGAACACTCAACAGTGGAATTTTGCAACTAACATAAAGCAAAACCAAGGAAGTAGCTTTATAGTCTGTGACAGCATATGGAAAACTGGTGAAAGAGAAGGGGAAGCAATGGCTCAGATAAAACTGGGTATGGAAAAAAAAGAAAGATTGACCACCATCTCGTTCACAATAATAATGAAAGGCAAAGCTCCTATTAGCTAAAAATATATAGGATCAAGCTTTTAATGAAGTGGAATAAAATTCTCTCAGGTCTCTCCATCAGAGATTATTACTGAATTGATGTA
>WEKY01043809.1:2593-32392 GCA_013390045.1 Picathartes gymnocephalus
CCCCCAACAACAACAAAAACAAAGAAACCAACCTACCACAACAAAGAAAGCACAAGAAAAATTTCCTCTAATCATTATTAGGCATAGCAGGACTTACCTTCTTACTAAATGAATGCAGCCATATCCTCAGTCCTGTGCTCATAATGCAGGCTAGCACTGCAGCAAAACAAAGCCTGCGTCTTTCTGAAGTCTGGAAAGCCAAAGCAGAAAACTCTAAGAGGATGCTGCTCTGGGTGTAGGGAGCCTTTTTCCTGTCTGTACTACAACAGCCCCTAGTCTCTATATGTACTTAGAAGAGAAAGCTCTTGCTCTAACTCTTCTACAGGCACAATTTATTATTATTTTTTAAATTTACTCTTCCCTGTTTTGGCTTGTCAGTATTGAACTGATCAGACCATTTCCAACTCGGCACTGAAATGGCTCTCTTCCCTCAGATCCCTACTTTCCACACACACTGTTCCCAGGCTCCCCAAAGAGGCTGTGATAATGAGGCAGTCAAAATTCTGCTGCAGCTGATGTTCACAACAACGTTAAGCAATCTTTTCAATTAGAGATTTGATGATACAGGTGTACAGTAGTTTACAGAAGCTAGCAGCCATTTATTGGTCTGGAAAAACTTAGGAGTCCTTTTGGCTACACAATTTAAAGCTCTTCGTTACCCAAACAAGCTAATCTGCTGTTGCTGATAGTGGCACTTAGAGGTGGTGCCTTTCTCCCAGCTGTCTGTGTCGTAGTTACCCAAGATGAGTGGAAAATGAATGGCCCTGCCAGTCTGTAGGACTCTGTCTTTTCTCAGCAAACACTTTCTTTACCTGATGTAAGGTCCTTAAGTTAAAAACTTAGTGAGGGAAAAAAAATCAGAGCTTGTTGGCTTGCACCAGTGCTAGCAAACCAGCTTTTGGAATGTGCTGAAGCCAGGGGCTGTCTAGCCTGGGAAACATATTAGGCAAGAGAGTACCACAGCTTTATCAAAGGATTATAATTATTCTGGCATCCACTGGCATTTACTTACCTATTACTTATCTGTTTACTTATCTATTATGTACCCATTACTTACCTATTACTTACCTATTTCATAGGATCCCCCAAACTCTCTTTTTGTCTGGATGCACTTAGGAGTTACTACAAGCCTTCACAACTTCGTTGTTCCTCTTCTTTTTAATGGGCAGAGGAGAAGTTGCCATACATATTCCTTCCTAGTGCTTGTCTCCTTTAGTTCATGTGCAAATAAGTTTCCCATAGAAGCTAAATCCTTCATTTCACCCTCCAGAGGAACTTTTTGTTTGGTTTAAACTTTAAGCAAACCCTTTAGAGCTAGGTTTGTAAAGATGCCTAAAAGGTAGCTTAGAGTTATATAAGAATCCGGGCACCTGACAGGCCCATGTTCAGGCAATTCAGAAAACAAGATACCTATCAGAATCATTAGGCACTACCTGCCTTTGGGACCATGGCTCTTGATTTTTCTGGGGTTTGGATTTTGCACATATGAAGTGTAGGGACAGTACTGATCTACTGCATATTGTGTGGATAAAAACTATTTATCAACAGCACTTTGAGATCCTCAGGTGAAGAAATGGTTTTACATCAACTGAATATAACTGTAGTGGGTTGACAGGATAAATCATTGTGAACTTCAGGTCTGATTCTGTGAGAACCACAGCATTTTTTGTTTCCAACTGAGCATTCATAAAGGTCATAAGAGTTTATTTTTCTGTCCCATTCCTTAAAGGTACACTTATTTAGTGGAACATCTAAATGCTTTTAGTGACACTTCTTTTTCCTCCTTTATACTACAGGTCCAGAAGCACGAGGGTGCTTGATTTTGTTTTAATTGCTAAGCCACAAAGACTGCAGCCATGTCTCTGGAAGATATTCACATGAACACCAAGGATTTGCTTGAAAAAAAACAATTAGATGCTGGAGGATTTGGAACAATTTCTTTATGCTTTCATAAGAAACATGGATATGTAGTATTAAAAAAAGTGTATACAGGACCACAGCGCACTGAGTAAGTTACAGATCTCAGTTCTGATTTTTATTTCAGTTAGTCTAAGTCCTCTAAATTCAATTAAGATAAACCTAAATAGAGTGTAATAATTTCAGATCTTTGGATTCTGGAGATACTTTATGTGGCAAAAATAAGACAATGCTAACAGCTGTCCTGCAAATTTTCCTTTTTTCTTTCCCCTCTTGAGACAACTTTTTTAGTTTTAACTCACTGCTCCAGTGAAGTTCCTGGTTTTTGTTACATGATGAGCACTATCACAAATTGTTAAGAATCAGGAGGACTCTTGCACACTTAGGGAAATGGAGGAACTCAGTGGCCACATGATATTTTCAAACTTGCAGATATGTTTTCAATGAAATTATCCAACTGTAGATGTCCACTAGGAACTAAAGACACATAAACTATCAGCAGGACTCCAACCCCATGTGTTTTAATACCAGGAATGTAACCCTCTCTCCCTTGAGAAAGAGCAGAGTGAGCCAAGCCCACTGATTTAATTCAAAGATTGAATTGGCCGTTGATTTCAGTGGATTCAGGTCACATTGCAGCTCTAATACCTCAGTACAGCCATAACAATCCTAAAACTGTCCCATGGGTCATCCACTAGAGAGAAACAAAATGCCATGTTTTTTCTACTTTGGGTTATGATAAATAAATTGAGTTTTTATTTTGCTGGTGGAAAGCAAATTAAGAGATTCTAGTAGTTTGCAGCGTGTAATGACAGTTTGGGATGACCGCAGTTAAAATGGACAAGCCTGCCAAGTGGATTTTTGGGTTTGCATTTTTATTTTCTCACTACACAGGCTTATAATTTTGTTATTTCTTGAAACATTGAACCAAAAGTTTTTAGCAAAATTTTTAACTGAGCCTAACACAAACAGAACAACCAGTTTCTTCTCTAGTAATACGGAGGAACACGGAGAAAGCAGTTTCCTTTTAAGTCAGAGAGTAGGAAAGCCTTAGCAAGCAGTATAGTTTCAAGATTTTCTTACATCCTTCTGTCTGATGACTAGAACAGGAACAATAATAAAAATACCACCCCTTCTATTCATTATGTAATGGACACTATCCTTTTTTAAGACCCTTAGTGAGCTCCCAGCTATGTACCTGTGATTACGGATGGGTTGTACTGAGGCTAAGGTAAAGAGTTAGGTTTTGAATTTATCCTAAACCAGTAATTGTTAGCAAATGCTGTCATCATTTAGTGTGTGTGTGGTTCCCTTGTAAGAAATCCATTGTGAACGTGAAGCTTTTTGGAAACAAGACCTCTATAAGTTTCCTGTACGAGTAATGGAGTGGATCTTGATCCTCCTTGTTCCAAGGCTCTTTCAGCCCTGCCCAGATCTCACCCCAGTTCAAAGATTTTGACATCCACAGCTACCTACAAGAAGAATGCTTATGCAATTTCTGAAAAGCAGGTCTTAAAATCAGACTGAGCTGACAGTCTCTGTATAAGGCATTTGAGCAGAATCTTAGAGAATATAACGTGACATGAACAAGTCTGTATCAATTCAAAATCAACTGAAGGTATGGTTAATCTTGCAGGGATTCTAGGGATGGTGACATTTTTGGCCATGGTTTTCATCATGAATCAGTGTGATTTTCATCCCCTTGTTCTTCCTAGGCTGGCACCTAAATTCAGTGTAATTTCTGTTTTACAGGTACAATGTTTCACTTCTTGAAGAAGGCAGGATTATGCGCAGACTGCAGCATGACCGTGTGGTAAAGCTACTCGGTGTTATTTTGGAAGACGGAAACTACTCACTTGTGATGGAGTATGTGGACCGGGGAAACATGATGAAAGTGCTACAGAATGTGAGCAGTCAATTACTTCATCCCTTAGGGCTGGTGAACTGCTAGAAGGGGACAGGATGTTACTGCCATATCCAGAGAATGGAGTCTTTAATTTCTTGTTCTTCTTTTTGTATTAAAAGCCTGTGGCAGCTCTGCCTACTCTAGAGACAGCAGACAATGACAATGGCTTTCCTGTGCATCACAGAGGAGCAGACCAATTACAGACTAAAAATTATAGAAGTGTGTGTAGAGATATGGGGAGAATTTGCTAAATATGTAGCAAATATTTGTAAATATGGAGTGCCTCTAGAATTACTTTAATGCCAAAATTTAGGTCGAAGAAGGACCTTAGAACTATAGAATATCCCTAGTTGGAAGGGACCTTGAAAGATCATCCAGTCCAACTTGTACAGGACAGCCCCAAAAATCACAACTTCACCTCTGGGTGAAGAATCTTCTCCTAATACCCAACCTAAACCTTGCCTATCTAACTTCATGCCATTCCGACAGACCCTATCACTGACCACCAGAGAGAAGAGACTGGGGCCAGTCCCTCCATTTCCCATCATGAGGAAGCTGTAGACCATGATGAGGTCTTCCCTCAGACTTCTCCAGGCTGAGCAGACCAAGTGACCTCTTCATATGGCTTCCCCCCAGATTTTTCACCATCTTTGTGCCTTCCTTTGGACACTTTCTAATGGCTTTATATCCTTCTTAAATTTTGGCCAAAACTGCACACAGTATTCAAGGTCAGGCCATACCAGTTTGGAGTAGAGTTGGACAATCACCTCCCTCAACCCGCTGGCGATGCAGGATTTTCTTACCATAGCTTAAGCAGAAGTACTCTTGGGACTGAGGAACGTTTTTGTAAAGACTGAATTTTAATTTGATTGTTGTAGTTGCATTTTTTAAGAGATGGCACTTCTTGTTCTTTCTTTTAGCTCTCACTGCCTTTGTCAGTGAAAGGGCGTTTTGTGCTGGAGATCACAGAAGGAATGCTTTATCTGCATGAACAAGGCTTTGTACATAAAGACCTAAAACCAGAAAACATCCTTGTGGATAGAGACTTCCACATTAAGGTACTTGTTAGAAGGGGAATGGAGAAGGCTGGTGATTTGGGTTCAAGAACCCATTTCAGCCGTGCTGGTTAGAGTTCCTAACTTGGTAGAATTGGTAGATGAATGCCTTTGTAGTTTAGCGAGCTATCACTGAGAGAGTGTTAGTGCTGGAGTGCTGAATTATGGTGGCCTATACAACCTCTGAGTCTGATATTCGCACAGTATTCCCCCAGCTGTGAAAAAAAAATCACTAAGGGCATTGAAAAAAATAATATTGTTGAGAATTAACAAGCTATAAATAACAAAACAATTAGAAAGATGAAACAAATGTTAATACAGAGTTTGAAACAAAATAGAATGTCTTCTGGACAATGCCTTTTGTCCTTTATTGCTGTATTCTCCTCCTGCCTTCACCTCCTTTTTTTTATTCCTTTCTTTCTTTTGCCTGTTACCTTCTCTTTTGTATCCCTCTTTTCCCTTAGTCATCATTTTAAAATGACATCCAAGAGCTACAAAAAAACCCCATCAGGACACTACTTCAAAGAATGGTTTATAAGCCTATTTCAAAGCCTTTCTATTAACTTTAGTGGGGTTTTGGATCAAGACACATAGATATAGAGGCTACTGTGGAATAAACCTGAGGGGGATGTGGAGCAGTTCTCATCAAATATCCTGTCTCTGGTCAAGGTGAGTTGTTGAAATAATCACCCCATTACAGTTTGAAACTATAGAATAAATTTCTGTGACGAGAGCTCTATCATTTTCTATTTCTCACCCATAAATTATTGAGAAATTCCTTGACAAGGTTAATATAGTAGCACGTGCAGTATGAGTAGCTTGCAGATAAGAATTATAAATTTATTTATTTTCCAAAAATAAAATCCCCATCATGATCTGCTTTATATGTAGATTGTATGGGGAGTTGGGTTTCAGCTCACTTATATGGACAGGACCAAACTAGGCAATCATCACATTTCATGACAAACTGATCTGGAACCCAGGATGAAATTTAGAATCAGATGAAACTTCCTCAAGTAGCTTGATCAAAAGTATAATTTAAGGCAGCTGTTGTGCAGTCTGTCTGCTTGAATGTGTCTAACACCGTCAATAACTCAAAGGGAAATAGTTATTCCAGGAAATAGTAAATGTAGAAAAATTTGTCATATCCTTCTCTATCATTAGACCTCCTCTCACTTGTAGACATGAACCTGGACTCCTACTTCCTCAGCAGAATGTCGCCTACATTCTCCTCTGAATACACGACCTCTAAATGCAGCCCAAGGCTTCAGAAACTCAAGAGGAACAATAAGCTAGTTAGAGGCAAATAAGAGAGAAAAGTGAGTTAAAAGTGAGGCAAGGTGTCACCTCACTTTTATCTGAAGTAATTGGGTTACACAACTCTGTTTGACAGCTGCCTGTGGCCAAGACAGACAGGCCCATTTTCTTTCAGCTTTCCTCTCCTGTTGACCTCCTGCTCCCTGTGTTAGCACTGGTGCTAATCTGAACACCTTGCCTTGATGTAGGAAGCCAAACCAGCAGATTGCCATTTACCTTGTTGGAAGTGCTGTCCATCTGTTGGAGAGCACTTGGTTCAGCAAGCTGCTTGACTGCCTTGCACTAGGTCTTCCCAGGTAAATGCTGGAACAAGAGGAGCAGAGGGAACACATAACAGGAGACTGGGGGAAAGGAGGGGAGGATTGCTTTCTTCACCACCAGCCATTAGTCTAGTTGCAAAATTGCACCTAAAGTTTCAGTAATATCACATTGTCAAGCACACAGTACCCAGGTATCTCTGTTTTAACTTATTCCATGCTATTCTTTTCCATGTCTCTGTCATACATATCACGTCATTTTTGATCCTCTTCTTCCCCTTTTCTGAAGGAAGATCTAAGGTGGTTAAATAGAATCTGAATGGAAAGGGCAGTGAGGGAGGAGGCATATCTGCCCATCTCATAGATTGATTCTAGGTTTGAATCTTAGATTCTTCTCCTATGAATCTTCTGTTCTCCCATGAGCACTGCAAGCAGACCTCGAATATGACTGTCAGTATAAGTGAAACCCAATTTCTTCTATCCTCACATTGTGCAAGTGTTGCACAATTAATAATCAAAGTTCAGCCTAATGGCTCCCAATTGGTAGTGATACTTCATTTAGGACAAAAACCAAACCAACCAACCAAAGGAAAACAAGGAAAAAAACATCAAATAGTTTGTTTTTCTTTTTTTAGTTATATTTTTTTCAATATTTAATTTTTAGATGAGTTTTTAGATTAGTACTAAGTCTTGATAAAATTGAGCACTGCATGCAAGTTTATCTCCTCTTCATTACAGCACTAGCTCTGATGTGTCTCATTTTTCAGATTGCAGATCTCGGTGTTGCCTCCTTCAAGAGCTGGAGTAGGCTAACCCAAGAAGAAACTGTCCGACAGAAGCAAATCAAGAGCACTTACCAGAACAATGCTGGGACTCTTTTCTATATGGCCCCAGAGCATTTACGCTGTGTTAATGCAAAACCAGTGGAGAAATCAGATGTTTACAGCTTTGGCATTGTGATCTGGGCAATTTTTGCTAACAAAGAGCCATACGAAAGTACGTTACTTCCCACAGGATGCTATCAGAAAAATAAGTTAAAAATATTAAGCATTTAATGATATAAAATTAAGATTAGTAGATTGAATCACTCATGGCCTAGAATAGCACCGGTTTGGCACTGCATGGCCCACGAGAGGAATTAGTTGCATCATTCCTGACTTATAAGCACGAACAAGAACATCGGAATGAAATGCAGCCATGAGCTGAATCTGCTCATGGTGTGGGCACAAACCAGACTTGGTGGCAGAAACTGGGCAAACCTCAGGTGGACCAGGATGGAAACTTTGATGGACACTATTTCCTGAGGTGGACTAGTTACACATGGAAATGGGAATGATCTCACAGTCAGTTACCAATTCTCGGCTGTGTGGTGCTGATTTCTCAACATGCATCAATAGGCTTATGTAGAACAATAGGAGCCAACTGTGGAATTCCAGAATAACCTGTTTATAATTTTGAATGGATTTTTTGCTAATTAAATGGCTAAATGTTGCCTGTGTGGCCATCTCTGTGTACATATCTAGTGCAGAGCTGATGCACCTGAGATGCAGGTTCTAGAGAGCTACATCTGTCACCCTTACTCACACTGTGCATGTCTTACAAAAGTAAATCCATTAATCTTAAAATAAATCTCTAATCCATGAAAGTCAGGGCAGTGGATTCAAATCCACTAATATAAAATATTTGTAGCTGTAAGCTGGACATCTTTGAAATCATATTTTACATATCCACAAACACACAGGGAGCCACTTCATCATTTCTTTTACCTGTGAAAAGGTAGCAAAACCCACGAGCAGAACCTGATAGGAAATTTTATTTTTCAGATGGTATAAATGAAACCCAGATTTGCTTTGGCATCATAAATGGAAACAGACCAGACATAAAGGAGATCACTGATAAATGTCCAGTGGAAATCATTGACTTAATGAAGCAATGCTGGGATGAAGATACAGAGAAACGTCCGAACTTTGCAGGTAAGGCGTTACTTTAGGATTCATTTTTGTTTCTGTCCATTGATAGTTTATAATGCAGCAAAACGAACCTGATATTTTTCTCTTGAAAAAAGGTGGTTTTTTTTTTAAACTGAAATAGCAATGTACATGTTCTGTAAAGCATGCTCTCTGTACCATGACCAAAAATGGGATCTGATCCAGCATTTACAGGTTTGAGAAATCCTAGTGAGAGGAGCTAATTAAGACACTATCCCTGATAATTTCTTTTCAGAATAATATAATCTTATTGGTGAAATTTACAGAAAAACTAACATCAAGGGATATAGTATATCTTGACCATGATTGAGAAAATATCCTATTCAAAATGCTCTAGATTCAAAAGCTGTCCTAGTTATTCTTCTATTAGCAGAATCTGACTGACTTTGATAGCTTATCATCCTTTCATATGGTCAGGTGGCAAAACACTTCCAATCAGTAGAAGTCTTGGCTGAATGGTCTGGGAAGGAGATTAAGAGCATGCAGTAAATAAGTCAAAATTCTATATCTCATTGTCTCTTCTTTCTGCCTTAATACATAGTGCCAAAAAAAACCCCAAAAAAACCAAACCACCACCAACCCAGAAAACCCCAAAACAACAAGAGGAAAAAAAGCCCAACCCCCAAAAAAGACCCCAAAATATAACAGGAAACTGAGGTTTGTATTTAGACAGGGGCACCAACAGCAGCAGGCACGTACTTAAATACTCAGAGGAAATCTGTATCCCATGAGGAACCCACTTACTATCTCCATATTTAATGTATATAATCTACTGCTAATAAATGAAGCCTATGCTTGTATTGGGTCTTAGCTTCTAATTTTCCCATATGCAAGTCAAGGAAAGATTCTCTCAGCTACTGATCATAGACAGATTTCACCCTAAAAAGCAATACAACAACAACAAATCTGTAGAAGTCATCCTGTTCTTGTTACTGGTTTAAGACTAAATGTACCATGTGAACAAATGACAAATGTATGTATAACATTCGTGTTTCTGACATCATAGAAGTCTTCATTCAATCCTTTTCCATCAAGACTGTTAACAGTACAAGTCACCTTTACTTTCCATTGAAAACCAATTTCGCTTAGTTCTTTTCTTTTTGCAGAAATCAGTGAAACATACAAACCATTCTACTATCAAAATCTAGGAAAAAATATTGAAGAAGATCTGAAGAACTTAAAAGTGAGTAGCTTTCTAAGCATTTTAAGGTGTCAGTTCCCCACATTCTTCCCAATCCCACTTATGGCCAGATTCTGCCACTTCAAGACTAATCATGCTTAACTGACATGATTTCCTTCTGTGATAAAATAGCTGGATTTGTGAATGAAGGCAGAGCAGTGCATGTCATTTATCTCAACCTTCAGAGAGTTTTCAGCACTCTCTCCCAAACTACTCTTTTATCCAAGTTCAGCTGTTGTTGTCTGGATAAGCAGATGAAAACAGGTTGGATGGCAAGTCCCAGCAGAGAGCAGTTGATGGGTCCTACTTCACCTGCAGGCCAGGAGCAGCTGCACGAATGCAGGGGGCTGGGGTCTGACCTGGTTTACTCCTGTCAGTGACCTGACAGAAGTGATGGAGCACACATAAGGTGTGCAGGTGACACCAAACTAGAAGGACCAGTCACTACAGTCACAAGGACAAGGCTGAGAGCTGGAGGCTAAAGGAATGTGGTGACAGAAACCTTGTGAAATTCAGAAAGGACAAGTAGAATGTGTTGCACCTGGGATTAAATAACCCCTGGCTTCAGTGCCAACCAGGGGCTGCCCAGCCAGGAAGCAGCACTGCAGAGAAGAACCTAAAGGTGGTGGTGAGCAGTGGCCTGGGCACCAGCCACAGCCTGCCTGGCACCAGCAGTGTCACAGGCAGCAGATCTGCTCAGACCTTGCTAGTCCTGCCATAGGAGATGGGCATGTTTAAGCCCAGACATGCAATGGCTTTGGAGGACAAAGAAATAGCAACCTGCCCCTATGTGTGAGGACTTTATTGAGAAGACAGAGCAGAATTCTTCACAGCAGTGCATTGTGTGAGGACTAGAGAAAAAAAACAAATACAGAAACAAGAGAGATGCAAACTGGATGTAAGAGGGAAACAAAAAAAACCCCAAAACTTCTCCCTCTGAGGAGAGCAGAGCAGTGACACAAGTTACCTAAAGAAGTTGTTCAGTCACCATCATTGGAGGTTTTCAAACCTGACTGCACAAAGCTCTGAGCTACCAACTCCAATCCCGTAAGTGACCCTGTTTTGAGCAGGAGGTGGGTCTGAGGTCCCCCAAGGTCTATTTCCACCTAAATGACACACTGATTCTATGATGATACTTTGCAAAAACTGCTCATATATCCATTAAGTCTCACTCCTGAAATAAAATGTTATTCCTAGCAATTCAAAAGTGGCAGAATCTGATTTAAAGTAATTTCATAGATTCTTGGTAATTTTTGCCCTGCCTTCAGGCACTGTCTAATGAGTCTCAGCCTGCTTGAGACCAGAAAGCTGTACCACAGTAATATTAACAGGTAAAAGTTAAATCCAGATAGTTTTCCTGAGTGTCCAAGTTGGTTTCTCTTACTTTTCTGGCTGTAAGTTTAAACATGATGATAAAAAGAATAATTTCCTAACTGAAAATAAGGATTTCTTGAACAACTGGGCTGATAATGGAACCTTTTTATTTATGAATTTAATCACTTGACTATAGACTTCGCTCACAGCCAATACAGACAGTATTCTTAACTAAGAAAAAAAAAAAAAAACAAAACCAAACTTCCTTGTGAAACCATTCTTTCCATTCTTTCACAGTTTTTTTTTAAGTGCTTCCTTCTCACCAAGTCTTCAATTGTGGAAATGAAAGTTACTTGTTTCATGTGATGTTTATGAAGCACCGGTAACTGTTCAAAAAGCAACAGTTTTACAAAATGGAACTGATCAAACAGATTTCTTGGACTGATTTGACCAAACTCCCAGTGTGAACTGTGTATATGTCTAATTTATGATAGCAGCCTCAAATCAGGACCACGGCCAATTTTACTAGATGCATTAGCTCTCTGCAGATGTATCTCTCAAGTCACAGGGACAAAATTACTATTTAGAAAATGGGCTGTGAGTTTATTACTTTCTCAGGAAGGAAAGCATCCATTACAATCAGGGCACAGATTGTGAATAGTACATCCAAGGCAAGTCACTATGTGAATTACTAGTACAGCTTCAGTAGCAACATGAGTTAGAGGATCTGGGCATAACCTCCTTTCTGCCTGCCCAGCAATCATGGAAGCCTCCTAACTAAAAGGATCACTGAATGGTTGAGATTGAAAGGGACCACAAGTCATCTGGTCCAACCCCCCTGTTCAAACAATTCCATTACTGAAGTAAAATCTAAGGACCTATGGTTGTTATGTGTGTTAGAATGTCACCTTTTGCTTTGGAGGGAAGTCAATATTTTGGGAAGAGATAGGTAGGAATTGCTGATTTTTAATCTGTGGAAGTACTTCTTGGGTTTAATTAATTAAAAAAAAACAACCACTAACATAAACTCTACTTCTGGAAATTATTTTATGAGTAAGCAGCTCTTGGGGAAGTTGAGAAATAATATTTCCATGTTAAAAAAAAAATTACTTCTAGCAAAGCCTGAATAATGGGAACATCGAAAGAGTAGAACAGGATTAGATTTTGCCTTCACTCTAGTGAAGCGAGGATGAGGGTTACAGAAATGTTAATTATGTTAAATGTTACCTGAATGTTAATTATTTCTCACCTCTTCTTCCCTGATGATGAATGGACTTTAACTAAATATAGATCCACAGAACAGGATGCATATTTGCTACCTTTACCTCAGCAGCATCCCCTCACCAAGATTGCTTGCCAAAAGCCTGGCTATTATATACAAGGCAGACAATCCAGAGCCCCCCTGGATTAAGCTCACATTAATGTAGGCAAAGGTATTGTTTGGCCATCTCAGAGCATTATATACTGCAGGTATATTGCTGTCTTGCTGTCCTCCCTCCCTTCATTGAAGAAAAGATTTTGCCCACCTGTACCAAAGCAGTGGGGATTTTCTGTTAGGCTGTGCTCTCTTAAAGAGTATGGGATCTTCTCCCAGAAATTCACAGAATCTGTTCATCCAGAAGCTGTGCTGTTTCCTATTCTACAGATACTCCCTTTGTTAAGGCTTTCATCTATAATTTGATCATTTGTTCTTTCTCACATGCAGAAAATGTGGCCTGAGTCAAATGATCTGCTGCATAGGATGGAATCCCTTCAAATAGATGCTGTACCAGAAGACACCAGCAATGGTCAAGTAGGTAAGTCACTGGCACATAATTATTCTGTGTATTTTGCCAAAGATAAAGTTGTGTACAAAGCCAGTAACCTTACCATTAAGGGTTATTAAGAGACTCAATTATTCAGCACCTCAGAAAGAATTGTAATCACTGAGATGTTATTTGCTCCCAGAAGTCACACGTAGTATTTCAAATCATCTACAGTTCAAACCCATCTCCTTTTATACTCTTCTGCTTTCCTCTTCCATGCCAAAAGTTTTGTTTAACATTAAGCTTTTCAATGGATAATTAGTTTTCATACTTGATCTTTCTTCTCATCTTTTTAGTCATGCCAACTGCTTGGTTAGTAGGCTTTAATTTCATTAAGACTTTTCCCCACTCCATCCTTTCTTATGAATGGTCTGAATATGTCCAAGATACATAATTGTAAAGTATTCCTTTGTTTATGGCCTTGCTCTGTAAGGAGTCTGAGGAACACTAGAAGATAGTTTTGTCTCTCTTTTCTCTCATACTTTCATCAAATCTCGGCTGAGTTTCATGTTTTGTGATTTTATAGAGCTGGCTCTCTAATATGTGATAATATATCTAATACGATACAGTTAGAGTTTTGTAGTAGTGTGTCTGGAATTCTCTTACCAAAGTTTCTTAATGTCAAAGGACAAAGGATCTTATTTGCAACACTGATTTACAAGAAATAATAAAAAATCCAGCAGAAATAAAATTCTGCTGAGTTATCTAGGACATGATTAAATTAATAATATTAAACTGTAACATGCAACTAATAAGTCTTACCCAAAGCTAGGTTTGCCACAACTGTTCCTCAGTAGAACTGATGGACTTAGGGCAGTCCCACTGCTACATTTTTAAGTGAGTGTAGTTACATTTCCTGAGCAGAAAGAATGGTGTATGACTGCTGCAGACTGTAGATGCTCTCGTGTTTTAAGTACAAAAGACTTTGTTGTGAACGTCCAGTGCAGAAAGATGCCATGTTAACCACCTGTCAGTCAAAGGCAGGGATTTTTCTCTAGTCAGTGGGCATTACGCAGACAGTGGTAGTGAAAGGCATCCCACAGGATCTGTTCATACTTCTCAAGCTTGCCCTGGAGAACAGATGCCATATAGTTTATGCTAATACTGAATTGCTAAGAGCTGGCACGTTGGATGGGGTTATTTCTGTATTAGCCATTCCTCCCTCTCTAGCAGTGGTAGCAAAACAAAGAGAGCAAGTCAGACTGAAGGTGTACTAATATACAGCCATCCAACGGAACTAGTTTTGGTCCTGCCTAATATGGGCTGAAATAATGTAATTTGGGGGGCAAAAAAAAAACCAGTTCACTGGCATTATCTGAGCTAAATAGAAGCACATAGATACACTTGATTCCAGTTTCACAGTGCTCTGTAAGTGTCCCTTGCTTCAGGCAATGTACAGTGTTTCCTGGAAAAGTGTGAAGCCTTCAGAACTTTAAGAAAGTATGTGTAGTCCTACCCTTAAAAATATAAGTACAAGTAGTAACAAACAGATTTTTATGTGTCTTATTTAGTCTTGGAATGCTACAGCATCATACAGATTATAACTCCATCTAGTTCAATACTGAAGTAGAGCTTTCTTTGATACTGAGAATTAGTTTGAAATATGTAGATGACACAGACTATTTTATCTGGTAGACATTACTTGTAAAAATGTATTCTTTGGGACCAGAGTATTCATCATGAAATACCCAGACAGGATACTTTACATAATAATTTTTAAATAAGATTTTAATGACAAATTATTTGTGCTGTATGAAGTTACAGCTGTTATTACAGTGGCATTATTTTCCATCCTGTTACTCTTCAGTTTTGCACTGATTAAACTCCAGTTAATGCCAGTGGAGACACACCAGTAAATCAGACACTAAATGTTTGTTTCAATGGTTGAAAATTTGATATCAGTATAAGCAGAGTATGCAGTGAATTCTCACACTATTTGAGTAAGTGAGATTTTAACACTGATAGCTTAAGCAAACCTGTACTTCCTAGATAAAAATCTCTTCTACTTGTCAGTAAAGCTGTGCCTTATTTTATAGAATGTCTTATGCTGGAAGTAATGTTTTATTTAAACCTTTCAGATATACCGTAATAATAAAGTAGGTTAAAAGATTTTAGTATCATTGCAACAAGTTAAAGATTTGCATTTGAATGTTTTCAAACATTTCATGTTCTTCCCTTTCAGATCAGCCTAATTCTCTACACAGCTCTCAAGGTCCCATCACCAGTGAGGTTAATGAAGCCCTGTTTGCTGCCTCCCCTGGGAACCAGCCTGTTGAGAGCTGTGAGACCTCATTTGCATCTGCTGATAATCTGGAAAGAAAACTTCAGCATGAATACAACTACCACGCGTTTGGGAGCCGGATGGATAAAGCAGTTCCACCTGAATTATACAGCCCTGAAATGATAGAGGAGGAAAGGAGACGGAGAGTTTCCTGTGATCCATTTGCAAAGCCATCTCCTGCTTCTCAACAGAGTGAACTGTATCCAAGAGCTGAAAAAATGGTATCAAGCACTAACCCATATTTCTGGGCAAATACTGATCCAAATTTCTGGCCAATTTCAGCTGTACCAATACCAAAATGGGGAAATGTAGATGTTTTTTACGGGACCAATCCCAACAGTCTTCCAATAGGAAACCCAGTGGATGCCTATGGATTGGGTTCAGCCAGTAACTTTAGCCTAAGTAAACCTCCTGTGCCAGAATCCGGACAAAACCTGCCATCACAGACCAACGTAAACTGGTATTCAAAGAATTCAGACACAGATACAGGTGAGATTCCTCCTTCCCCAACATATATGTTTCTGAGAATACACGTTTCCTCTATTCAGTGAAGTGGCCAAGAGAATTTTGTAGCTCATGGAACAACCTGTTTATTGCAGGCTGATCTGTAGTATAGCAACTTCATGAACTTATTTCATGAAGTTCTCTTTGTTTACTCAAAGTTAGAACACTCTAGCTTTGACTTCATTACGCTGCTTTCACTGACGTCAGGCTGCCAATTTCAAATGAAGCACTTCTAAAGCATCAGTGTAACAGAAGAGTATGAGACCCAACACCTGACTCTTCAGCTACCAGCCAAGGAAGAGCAGATAGTAAATACTGCTAAAGCAGCTCCCAAAACCAGGAGGTGCTACCAGTCATTCTAGGAAAGCTGAGGAGAACTTTGACTCTCAAAACTGTAACATTCGTATCATAGGTTCTGTTCGTGCAGAAACAACATTTATAGCATTTCAGAAAATAGACGGGTATTTTTTAGCTTGACTTGCAGCAAGCTGAGAGACTCCTGAACCTAGGCAGCCAGCAAGGAGCTAAGACTTGTAACTGGTTTCTCCAGAGAGCTCTGCCTGGTGCTGAGGGAGAGCTTCTCTTGGTGTTTGCTTGTAAGCCATGGAGTAGAAAGGTATAGAGACAAAGAAGGAAGAGAATATTGGGCATTGACAAAACATATAAGGAAGCGGTAACTGGAGAGCTACAAAATATAACTTTGAGGAACTAGAGACTACATGAGATGCCTGCTCCTACTTTTGGATATTTTTAGCGTGGTGTTATTTTCCAGGTCATCTCCCAAGAAAATGAAGGATGCCTAGCTTTTTACAAGCAGAATGCCACAAAGGTGTTATTCTGTTAAATTATTTATGCAGAAGCTGTGATTAGTTGTTTATGTGAGTTTATTTACTGAAATGAATCCAAGGGCTGTCGTGTCAGAAAGCGGGCATTAGAATTCTCAGCATCACTAATAAAGGAAAACCTTCTGTTTGAAAGAAATAAAGAAAGCAGTTATTATAGGAAGGCTGTGTGAAATAGTGTAGCAGATACCAGCCTGAGGTGCACAAGAGCTGCATTTCAGCTCCTCACTTACTTGTTGGGTGACTGTAACCCATCTGCTCTTGCTGCCCCAGTATGAGTTGCAGAGCTCAACTGTGGGCATTCAAAAACTCACACTCAGGAGTCTGGAATTTGCCAGTTTAAATACCTCATACAAGGCCGCTCAGTCTGTAACTGCAGTGCACTGTGATCCCACACTGCCAGGTATTCCTACACGCATGTGGAAGCCCATTGTTCTCACTGAGATCCAGGGATGGTTAAGGTTATTAGTAACTGAGCAAAACCACAAGAAGATCATTGCTTAAACTAGGGTTATTCAAGGAGACACAATCCTGCTAATTAAAAACCTTCTCATCTCTGTATTATCACATTGTTACAAATATGGCAGTCATTGTTACATATATCTACTTTTCTATTTACATAATGCTTTTGGCATTTATTTTGTTTTCTGTCTTTGTACAGGTTACAGGGATTCTACTTCTTTCATAAGGGGAACATTTGCATACTATCCTAGTGCACCCAGAGTAAGCCCAGGTAAGTGCTGTGACCTTTATCTGCCCTGGTAGCCAACGGGCTGTGCATTGCATCCTGACCAGTAAAGCAAAAAACTTCAGGAACTTGAAATAATTTTTGTTATTACTTAATACCTCTAACCATAGCTGAAGTTTTCAGTACCAGTAGGTAAAACTAATTCGTGTCTCTAGCAGTACCTAAACACACCATTAAAAGCGTATTTGACAAATCAAGGACAACATATTCTTTTATGTAAAAACTTTAAAATATGAGAGCATTGCAAGATCATCTGTACACCTAAACTAGTCACTTCCTTAGATTAAACTTCAAGTTGCTGTCACTCTGCCCTGCTCTGGAACCACACATGCATTTGGGACACTTTGTCCCATCTTGCGCTGGATTTTAAGAAAAATTTCTAGCTGCAGGCTTCATGCTGATCAACCTTCATTGGGACACAGGTCTCTACAGTTCTACTGGCTTGAACCCCTAAGATCATATCATATCCTTCAGGAGTTATTAATATATGCTCCTTTCAAGTTGTGTTGCTTGGGGCATTCTGAAATCTTTAATTAACCCTTTCAAAGGCTTGTCCAGTTTCTAAGTGGTCTACATTACAAAGAAAACTTGAAAGAGCAGGTTTCTGTCTTCTTGACTCTGCACCCTTAAATGATGACCCAAACCTGAGAAGCTGCAAAGTTTTAAGGCTTGGGAAAGGAGATTTATAAGCACAGGAAGTTTTACTGTTAATACTGTAATATGGACAAAGTATTTGTATACATCTTCATATTTTATGCTAATTTCATTTTGTTGCCAGATAAGAACATAGCAAAGATGAGGTTTCTTTATACTTTTAACTACAAATATATGTTTCCTGAGTCCTCTGACTCTTAAAAAAAAAAGATACAGGAATCATAATGTTATGAGTAGAAGTAATAATGTTAGGAGACATGATAAAATGCATTCCTTTTTTGCAACTTCAACAATCTAATCATGCATACATATAATATTTCTGAGTTGCAGTCTCAGGTTAGCATATATTAAGTGCACTTCCTCAGATTTTAATACATAACTATAGATTTTCACACTTCACACTGAATATGTAACAAGGATGTAATCATGATTTCAGGTGATTATGTACAGAGCTTGGTGTATCATTTTAAGTATCTGTACTTCAATTTTAGACCCAGGGTGTGAGATTCACCATTTAAACTAGATTTACAATGTTTAGTGGATGATTATCCAAGCAGAGTTCAGAAAACACCGTCAAGAGAAAAGAAAACTGACATCACCTGACATGAACAGTGACTTAGTTTCACGCTATGTGTGGAAGTCAGACAACAGTAAACAAAAGATCAAGTTATGTGTTTTACTAATCCTATCTTATGAGCAACATGAAATGATTTGCTGTAGTCTCACAGAAGTCAGAAGTTACAACTATAAACCTGAACTTATAGCTATGAAAAGTAAAGCTGAGAGGCAGAAGTGAGGTTTTAAGATTTAAACGAAAAGAGCGTTCAAGTCAAGGCTGACCTCCTGAAGCTGGTAGGCAGCAGAAAGCAAGACTGCTACTATGCATTCCCAAGGCACAGAGAACATTATTTAAAGTCTAGTAAATGTCAGCTTGGTTGTGGCACTGTGTCATAAAATAGACTGGGCTTTCACTGAAGTGCATTTCTGTCAGACTGCATAGTGAAAATATGCTCACAGCACAGTTGCCAGTAAATGGGTATTTCTACATCAAGTGTAATGAATATCACTTCCCTTATTAGTAGAACTTCTTCCTCCTTATGTTACTTCTTGAACCTTATGCTGTTGTTTGTAAATTTGTGTTAAAGTTCCTTATACAGACGATTCAATCAAGTACAATATAAATAACAGCTCTGGAATTCAAATTGGTTCCTACAATCACATGAAGATTGAAGAGCAGAATCAGCATGTCAGCACTTGTCCTGTTGCTATGGAAGAAATTTATAGACAGTATGAAGCAATGGGTGTATTTGGTAAGAGAAATATCTCCCTGGTTTTCATATAATTAACTGAGAATCATTTGGTTTGGAATGTATGAAACTCTCAAACTGGTAGAAGCAAGGCTTGGATTGGAGATCTTCACCTGACTTCAGTTTAAATCATAGAATATCCTGAGTTGGAAGGGACCTATGCAGATCATAGAGTCCAGTGCCTGCCTGACATGACACAGGGAAAACTAAAAGTTAAACCATATATTCAAGAGCCACAACAACTTCATTCAGTTGGAAGATTTTGAAATGTGATTTATTTTCATTGGTCAATACTGAATTAAACTATCCCTGTGTTTTCCCAAGTAAACAAATAATTTGTGTCTCAGAATATAAAACATACAACTCTTTAAGAACTCTGGGAAGGGTTTTTTCAATCTTGCAGGTTTAAATGACGATAGCTGCGATAGCTTCAGATCAAAGAGCAAGTCCAGCAACTGACCTGTGAATATGTCCTATCTGGACATTTCTTGCCTGCCATCACCGAGTTATGCTGCCTTCCATGAAATCCACTTCTGATTGCATCACTAAGATTCTGTCTCCAGATATTACCAATGAATAGTTGGGGGAGGACAGGAGAGAGAAAGAAGCAGAAGAATTGTTGCCATTTTCTTACACTCTTCTTCTTTTTGCAGACAATACTACCGTCCTGACAGATAAACATTTGAATCTAGTGAGAGAAAAGCTGGCTAAGCAGTGGAAGCACTGTGCTCGGAAACTGGGCTTCGGTGATCCCCAGATTGATGAAATTGATCATGACTATGAACGAGATGGACTAAAGGAAAAAGTTTACCAAATGCTGCTCAAGTGGGTAATGAGGGAAGGCTCCAAAGGTGCAACAGTTGGAAAACTTGCCAAGGCCCTCTTTGGCTGCCAAAGACTGGATCTCCTTACTAGTTTGATGCAAATCCAAGAAGAATAAGTTTACTGAGAACAGACTTTCTAGAGCTCTCCTTTTTGCACAGACTTTTTGGAACATATTTTTTCCACCAACCAGTTGCAGTGAATTCCTGCAATAAATCAAAAAGTTCATGTCACAATATTTGGTCTTCCAAAGGATTAAAAAAAAAAAAAAAAAGAAAAAAGGCATCTTCCTTCCAAATAGAACGATTGTCCAAAGGTAACAACAACAGAATGCAAGACATATATCAATTCAAGGAGAATGTGTTACACAAAATTTCTGCATTCTAATCTTGAAACATGTTGGTAGTCTTGTTCAGGTCTGAACAAATAAGTAATAATATCTGAGGATTGACCTACTCCCTGAGAAACTTGTATAGAAACCAAAATCAACTTTTACATTTTGCCAGAAGTGCCAATACTTATCATGCCAGTATTTGACGGGTCTAAGTCAATAATACATTTCAAATATTTTTATAATTTTTTATTAAATACAGATGTCTAGAATTATGCAGAACAGCAGCATAAGTAAGAGCAAAACCTATTTCTGGCTTTAAAAGTCTATAATTGATATTTTATAGATTAATGTTGCATTAGATTTTTACATTGGTGGAAAAGATTTTACAGGGTAAGAGTCTGCTTTATGAAATAATGAAAAATTAATAAGTTCAATCAGTATGCAATCCAAAGTGAAAACTCAGGAATACAAGAGTTTTGGGAAGGGAAAGGTGCCTTATTACCTCTTGACTGAAGACCCATTCTCCTACTTGCTCTGGGGGCTCAGTGTCACTACTTTCTGAATCTCTTAGGCTGCATTTATGTTAGTGTCCTAGGCTGACTGTATGATGCTTTTATCACCATTTCGTCGGTTTAGCCCAGAAATAAGTTTTGCACCTTTAAGACTGGATCTGAGAGCAAATCGGGTAGAAGGAGAGACATGCGGTGGAACATCTGAGGCAGTTGTTTTCAAAACATAGAGATAACACCTTCAGCATTCCTGCTCCTGGACTCTGAGTTGTCTGCACAGACAGCGGGGAGCTCTCCTTTGGTTTTTTTCCTCTTTTGCTTTTTGGCTAGTTTTTATTTTTAATTAGCTGAGGCCAAAGGTCTTTTTGGGCTGTTCTGCTATTGTTCGATCCGGGGACACCAGGACCATCGCCTGGGGCGGGGGGCTCCCCCCAAGCCGCACTGCAACTGGGATGCCGGGCTCGAGCCTCGGAGAGAGAGAGACTGAGAGAAAAACCGAGGACACACTCACGGAAAAGACTTTTCTGAATTTGCCATCTCTTCAGAACAGCAAGATGTTTTATTGTGTAGTATTGTTCATCCTTTATGCTTGTGGGTGTTTTGTTTGTTAAATAAATAGTTTTTTCCCCTTTTCTCCAAGGAAAGCTATTTCCCAAACCAGCTGGGGGGAGGGGTGGCTTGGATCTGCTTTTCTGGGGGAACCCCCAGCAGAGGTTTCCTCCCAGATTTGCCCTAAACCAGGACTAAATGTGCCTGGGAATGTTACTGGATGCTGAGGTTAAACTGGCATGCTGCTGCCTGCTGCCAGAATAGCAAATTCTTTAAACCTTCAATATGTTGTGCAAAGACTATTTCACAGCACTCAGGTCGTTTTTGGGGAACACTGGAACAGCTCTGTAGTGTAGGTAATGGTATCCCAGTGCCTGGAAATGTTCCTTGTCACTCTGACTTCCTAATATTAATGTAATCTCAATGTGCAGTATCTACAAAAGAACCATTACTGTAAGTTTTTTGCCTGAAGAATAATTTTGCCAAACCCTTCCTATGAGGGACAACACCTCCTATTCCATCAGATTTACAGGTATTTCAAGCAAATGTTTTGGAGCAAGTAGTTGTTTAAGCTGTACATAGAGCACTACGTATTCATTAGTGTTCATAACTATTCATTTTCATTGTCAAATAAAAGCTAAAAACTTAATGGAAGTTTAGTTAGAATGGATTTCTGCTCCTTGATACAGCACCCACCATTTTAGTGGAAGCAAAATGAAACTGTAATCAAAGCAAGCATCAACATATTTGTCGTCTTTAAACCTACTTAAAATTTATTGCATTGCCTTACAGTTTTGACTTAGCAACATGCTAAATCTTCTATAAACTCTTGAGTATAATAGAATGATGTGGTTTATCTGTCTAATACAATAAGCATACACTTCCCAGCAAAAAAAAAAAAAAATTCTTCTTTAAGCAGATAGAGAGATGAGGTAGGGGGTGTCTCCTCTATGTCAGTCCAGAGAGGGTTACAGCCAGCAGCTACTGTGTTACTTCATGAAAGTGATCCCTGAACAGATCACAAAGTCTATTTATGTTCTGTTAACGTTGTTTGCTCTGAATTGCTACATCAATTCCTGAGCCCCCATTGGTTTTTAAAGTCTCCCATACCTCCAGTCTTTATTTAAACAATTTGCACTTTTTCAGTCATAAGATCCTTGTCTTACTTGGTACACAGAATGAGTGGTGATCATTTAATGGGCATATATTAAATGCTTCACTTGCTCTTTATTAAGGCAAATGTGGACCTTACTTTTTGGAACAGCAAGAACAGAGGTGTAGAACACAAACATGAAGCATTTTACAGCAAGACTTAGGCATGGGGCAGTCCTAGATCTTTAAAGTAGGACGTGGGAGATGAAGGTCATTTTTGCTTTGCTGCTTGTCAAGTCCAATTCTAGACTAGCACTCATAGTTCACGTGACATTGTAGATGGTACAGAAAACAAACAACTCACCTAGAGACAAACTCCTTCAGTACAGCCCTGGCAGAACTCGGTCACAGAGAACATTCAGCTTCCTGGGCAGAAAGGCTGAAGTACTCCAAGTCCTTTAGCATATTGTGTAAAACCACATAATAGGACACAATGCCTGGAAGCTGCAGCCAGGCATGCCCAATTAGAATACATAGCTAATAATAAGGATGATGAACTACTGGAATAAACTACCTAGGGACTCTTGCTATGTCCACAGAGCAAGACTGGTCTTGTTTCTTAAGATGGCTAAAATTGAAATCAAAGCTGTAAGTCTCCATACAAAGTTGACTAGGTGAAATGTAAAAGCAAATGGTGTACAAGATGCCCAAGGAAAAGAGTGAGTGCTCTCCCCAACGTAAAAATTTACAGAAACATTAAGTATGGAGGAGAGAGATAAGCTAGTACTAACTTACTGGATTGCTTGTTTCATCTACTACCCCATACCCCTCTCCCAGGCTCAAAAGAAAAAAAAAAAAATTAAGGATGGAGCTGATTTTTGAAAAGCAACCTTTCATGAGAGATCAAAAAAGCAGGAAAATAATGGGGACAAGGACAAAAGAGAGTGATGTATTATGGCATAGATCTGATACCTTTCATGGCAAAAAAAAGGAGAGGACAGAAGAGTAATTTCACATCAAACTGGCAAGCTATCAGCCTCGAGGGCAGCAGCAGCAGTAGTAATGCAGCAGCCTTACAAAGATTTTTCATAAGACTGGTGAGGTGCAAAAGAGGTAGGAAAAGGCTGTGGGTTGTAGCAGCAGACCTCTTGGTGTTTCCTTGAAGAACAAGGAGGTGAACTCATCCAGTTATGCACAAGGACATTATGCTTTCCCATTTTAAGACAGCAAGTGGTTGGATACTTTAGATCAAATACTACCCAAGTACAACCCTTGCCCAGTAGCGACTCTCATCACACAGCACCCAGTCTGTGCTGAAACTCTTAAATGCAGAGAGGATTGAGTCCATGTAATTCAGAGCAATTCATTTGTTTATTTTGTTACTATGCCCCCACTAACGGTGTACAAGCAGCTAAGGAATGTGAGGATTTTTACTCCTTCCAAAATAGTTGCTAAATAATACCAGTTAATAATGCTGAGTTAAAAACTCAGAGAGGACATTGTTCCAAGTATGTGATATGTGACCTCTGAACTGAGCTGGCAACATACAGCTCCTCTTCCTCAGAGGCCAGCCTCCAAGGGGAGGCAACACTCCAGGCAACACTTGGCCTCTGACTGATCAAGCCCCTTTAAGTAAACTATGTCACTTTCCTCTGAGAGATTTTTCACCACTGTTTGATAACAAATGAAAACCATCTTTCATCATGGAGGTACATGGAAAATAGAGTAAGAATCCCCGAGCCTTTAAAACATGCTCAGCCATGTACACAGTGAAAAGGAGCTACAGGGAAACAAAGTAGGAAGGATCATCCAGTACAAGCCGGGACACATTAGAGCTCAGTAGCACTAGGGAGGGCTTTCTTCGTGGGATCCTAGTGCCCTCTAGGCATTTTTTCCTACCCCTTCCTCATCACAGTCCTTACAGACTACAGAAGTGCTCCTTGCAGCATGCTAGGTTTCCCTTCTAGCATACCAATTAGCATTAGAAGTCAGCCGACCATGCTCATTTGTTCCTCAACACACGACAGCAGCTAGTGAAAGTGCAGCTCCTCAATACAGCCCCTGGGAAAAGGGGAAGGGAGAAAGCAGGGTCAGAACAGGCTCTAGGCTGTAGAGACAAGAAGTGATCTTTGTGCTGGAGGAAGTATTGCCTATGAGTGAAACAAAGGAGACCAGAGTTCTGACTTCTGCTGAGTTTCCCCCTCCTCTGCAACTCTAAGTAGGTCACTTCCTTTCTCTAGCACGGTTTCCTCGTCTCTTTGGTACAGACACTGACTTCTGCCAGAACTAAGATGTGATCTGATAATAAGCACTGCAGCCTATAGCTCAGAGAGATGCTTGATAAGAACTGTTTGAAACAAAAACCCACACTAATTTCCTTAAGAAACCAGTAATACTGCTGGATTTTTAATGATGGGTTGCAACTCCTGTGCACTACCCACATACCCCTCTCTCATTAGTTGAGAGAACTAAATGCAGCACTGGAAAGGACGTCTTGGTCACTGAGTTCATCAAAATAGATTTGCACAGCCCCTTCCATAAACAAATCAAGAACCATCTTCTAAATGTTACTCTTGCCTTTTCCAAGGGACAAGCTGTTTCTTCCTTTGTACCAGAGTATTTGCAGTAATTTCAAGTCTCTGCGTCTAGAATGTCCTAAATATGGTCAGAAATTATACCAAGACTATGCTTGGATTTACAAGAAGGAGATTATATTCAACTTTGAAATTATGAGACCACCTCCCATTGAAGTGTCCAAGTGTAGGTGTGTTAGAACTATAATGCAGTTATTCATGAACATACAAAAGATACACAGACACTGCTTAAGTTGACAGACACTATCCTTTGCTAGCATAAGAAAACTGCAGGCAAGCAAAGAAAAGTATTAAATATGTTTTAGTTTCTTCATCAGTCTGAAATGTTCTTTGAGCCAATGTATCTGGAATCTTTTTCTGTGAGCTGTTCTGCTTATGACAAAGCATCCTTTCCTTTGTGATCTAAGCCTGATTGTTCTCAGCTTGGCTAATGTTCTAATTAAGTACGCCTTCTACTACAAAATTGCATGCTGCTTCTTCCCACATTTCACAGCTTCAAAAGTCATGCCATATTCAGTCTTTCTTGTTTGGAAGGTCAATACCAAATCACAGAAATATCAGCATTTTCACATCTTTGTTCTGAATTTGGCAATTCCACACTACCCAAATCTTACCTCTTTGTGGAGCTGAAGCAACAAGATTTTCTCCTAAGGTGAAAATGTCACAATCAACATCCAAGAGGCACAAGATCACAAGCAACAAAACAGGCCTGAAATAGTAGGATATTTCACGTCATAGAGGCAGCTAAAATAAACGAGGCAAAAATGATCAGTCAATGTGTTCACAGACTGAAGAAACAACATATACAAGAGTACCTGGATCACTGGAGACCCCAACAAGTCACAGAGATGGCTGTAACACAGCTGAAGCAAGGGCAGGGACTGATGGCACTGCCCTGAGCTGAAATTAGGCTCCAGGACCCATGAGCCAGGGTCTCGGGATTTTTATGGAAGTGAGACGCCTTCACTTAGGTATGCTTTAAAGATAGATTTATTGCCATGATCTCTCAGGAGTTTTTCCAACTCCTTCACGGAGACTGATAGAAGGCAGACATTACAGAAGAAAGAGAAAGGGCGTAAGAGCGCACACTGCAGGTCACAAGATTTCTTAAAGGTTAGCTGACCAATAGATAATTGTAACGTACAGTTGTTTTTACTTTTACACCAATGGCTATACACACCTGCATTCTCAAGTGCCGCATTGTGGTATTTTTTATCCAATTACACACTGGCCCATAGAAATTTATTGTTTTACCTTGCACGACCACACCCTGAGGTTTTTACTTTATTCTATAACTACTTCCACATCAAGACTTTAGGTTAAATGCAATACACACCTCACACTCAGAATAAACAGGCCTAAGGTTTTAGGAATTTTACGTGTTTTGGATTCCAACACCAGGGTGTGGGGGAGACCCCAGCTGAGGCTGATCATGACCATTAAAGCCTATTAGTGCCCCTATGGTCCTGACAAATGAGTTCCTTCTTGAAAACTCCAGAGTTAAATCCCTGCTAATGCTGGTGATTCTGGTGTCTTGTATGGGATTGCAGCTCCTGATAGGAGAATTCCATGTGTGGGTGAAAATAATGCCTCTTGAGAACTGGAGTTAGTCTTTCTGCCTGCTGATCCAGCAGATCTCAAGGGACCCACTATGTCAATAACTGACTAGGTCTTTTTAAGATTTTCTACAACTTGCAGAAGTACAAAAATAGTAGATACATATTTTCTATCCAACCATGAGTCACAAGACTCCTCCTTACCATTTAATAGACATATTGAAAATCTCACTGTTCTGCAGTTTTGTCCCTTACAAGAAGTTTTGGAAAACTTTCTCCTTGGTGTTCAGTTCTACGAGGAACAAATCCATGCAGCACCAACAGTCCAGCCTGGCTGCAGGGACTGAGATGGTTCATCATAGGTGACAAAGTCCCACTGTGCAGCACTGATGCCCTCCAGAGCACTACCTGGATATAAGGGAAACCCTGCCAGTAGTAGATGACTAGAGGGAAGAGATGGGGCAACACCAAGGGGACCAAAAAAATGACATGGGCAGTTAAAAGGGAAATTTGTCCTCAGGGACACATCACCAACAGAGCAGTGCTACCTCTTCTAAACATCTCCTTTTCCTTTTTCTTTTTCTTTTCTTCTCTATCCAAAACTGGTGGTTTCCAGCCTCAACCATCAGTAGTAATCAGACAAATGAAAATATTTTATGGGAGTGGTCAGGAAAACTAGTGCTCCAGTTCTCATCTCTTTCATGAGTGTAAAAGCAAGCCAAAAAGCTTTGAGCAGCCTGTGTCTGGCTTGCTCAAAGCTTTTTCCTTTCAGCCAGTAATTTCTGAAAACATATTTGAGGAAATAGTTGAACTGAAATACTGTATTCTCCTAGGTGCCCATCATTATGTGCAAATCTGCTTTACTAACAAGACTGGATGTTCTGGTGAACTGAGTAGATTGAACACAGTTTAAATCTGTGAGTTTACCCTCTCTTTGTCCTCAGATCCTCCACCACCTGCATTCAGCCTTGGCAGAGTCCTGCTTCCACAGCTGTCCCTGGGGCCATTTCCCTGTGGGCCCAGACAGCAACTCTCCTTGAGCTCACCCCCTCACAATGCCAGTTATTCAACACACAAACAGAAAAGGGTCTTTTGCCAATGCCATTTCTGCCCAGCTGCCTCACTGCTTTTCTCTGCTTGGGCCAAAGGCAGGACACTGCCTGTGGAAGGGGTTGCATGGTCCAGGCACTCGGGAGAGGAATGGCCACTTTACATGCCTCCTATGCTCCAGAGCTGTGATTGCAGCTGGAGATGGCACACAGTGCAATAGCTCGACTGTGACAGCCTTTTCTACAGAGGGACCTCTCAATTTCTGTCACACTGACAGTGGAGTTAACCCACCTAAAACTTACCCAGATCTAGGTAGTACATAAATTCCCCCATCTCCCTTTTCTCTCACCTGGGAAGGGCATTTGTTTTACCTTTCAGTTACCTCTTCCCTCACCCCTACACTGTATGACAAACCCTTTCTACCTTATCCTTCAGCACACATCCTGAGAATTTGTTACGTTTCCTTCAGTCTTAGTAAGTAATCAGTATAGAGGAAGAATAGATTGAAAGGTATTTAAACTAGAATGAAACTGGATACAAGTTGGAGACCTTTCCTTCTGAAAGCTCATAGTGACAGATGAGATAGGAGCCCTTTTTGATTCACAGAAAATGCAGAATTCAGAAAAAAAAAAAAAATTACAGCAGTAGACCAAGCTACTTCTTTGTCCTAGACACAGAATAGCCAGCCATCTCCTCCAGTCATTTTCCACTAGAAAGAAACTTATCCAGTGAGACTCACAACAAACATGAGCCTCTAAAAGTAGCCTAAGAACCAAGAAAACTGCATGGGCTTGTAAATGTCACCAGGCTAGAGTAAAGGCAGCTTGTCCTGATGAAGGATTGCTTGTAATTATCTATCCTAAAGACCTTAATCTTAAAAGGTTTGATCTGCTCAGGGGATAAACTGAACCAGTATGCTTACACATCTGAGTTAATCTCTTTATGCACTGGGATTTGTTATAACTGTCATTCGTCTCTAAGACTTGTTAGTCCCATGCACACATATGGCAGTGCGGTGGGAAGGCTGACAACTGTTCACTCTCAGGGCAGTCACTGAGCTTCTGCTGGGCTGGGATACGTAACACTGACCTGTCTTGAGGAAATTCCTCCAGGATTTAAGGCAGGAGACCTTTAACCCTAGGTCTGTTTCAAGCTTTGTAGCAGCTCTGCAGCTTTCTGCTATTTTCCTCGCTACCTTCTCCGACATCACCCTGGCTGGCGGTGACTCAGGCTCATCCATTCTCCTCCATGCTTGGAAAACAGACACCAAGGAAAGCAGCTGGTTTCCTTGGTGTTTTATGAGCAAATTGTGAGAAGGTCCAGAGGAAACTCAGGCCAAGTGCTGCAGTAAATGAAAGCAGTCAGGCTGCTCCAGAGGTGGCTGGCTCTGATCAGTAGGGGCACCTGCCAGGCCAAAGCCCTTGGCAAGGAGATGTTCCCCACAAGCAGGCCCTACAAATAACACTGATGAGACAGTTAATGATTCCTGCCAAGGGCCTGGGAATGCCTGGACTCTGAGATGCTGAGAACACCACCATAGGGGAGGCTGCACTACCCAGAGCTGCCCTCACTGTCCCAGGTGCCCACGGAACCGTTCTCCAGGCAGACCTGGAGCCACAGATGACCCCGTGCCCTCTGTGTTCTCACAATCCATGGCGCTTCTGCATCACGGGCAGTGCTGGAGGGGCAGTTCATGGCTTCAGGTCCCATGTATCTCCCAGGGATATCACTGCTGCCTGCAGACACCGCAGGTGCTGCCGTGTCTCGGTGTCTCTCCGCCTCTTGGACAGCATGGAGGCGCTCACAGCGCCCCGCCGCGCTCCCCGCCACGGCCGATGGTGCAGCCAAGCACCTGCGCGGCCCTGGGCGCTGCTATACTCTTGGAGGCGGCTGCAGAGGGCAAAGCTCTCAACCCTCGCCTCATACTCCCAAGCGGGGGCAGCATTATCCCTCCTGGGGCTCCAAGGCGGGAGCAGAACCGGGAGAAGAACCCGGGAGGAAGGAACAACAGAACCGTCCCGACCCCGCTACTCCCGCCGGATGACCAATCAGCGCCGAGGGAGGGCGGGACCACAGCCCAGGAGCCAAACCCGCCCCGCCCCGCCCTGAGTAACAGCGGCGGCCACCAATCAGAGCGCGGGCAGAGCACCGCCCCTCTCCCTGCACGCCCCGGCGCATCCTGGAGGTGGCTGGGCGGGCCGCGCCCGCATCCACCGGC
>WEKY01043809.1:32683-43560 GCA_013390045.1 Picathartes gymnocephalus
CTGCCCGCCCGGGCAGCGCCGCTCACGCCCCGGGGACCGGCCGCCTGCTACGGGTAAAATCCAGAGCCGCCTCCTTCTCCCTTTCCCCAGCTCCCTCCTCCCCTCCGGCGGCGTGGGGAAGGGGATATTTGTCATATGGGCGGCGGGATGGACAAAGTGGGTTAGCAGAGGGAGTGTACGTTGGCTCGGGAGGCCGGGGATAACAAGGTGGGGACTCAGGCAGTGTCCCGAGGAGCCTGCTCCTGCTTTCCCTGCGCTGCAAGGATCTGTACCAGGAAGGCTCCGCAGCCTCGTCTGGTCAGTGCGTGTCACCCTCACCTCTGGCGGTCCCCGTAAGGCGGGACGAGCCGCTGACCGCCTGCCCCTCGGCGCCCTGCTGCTGGTAAGGGGTTCCCTGGAGGTCGCAAAGAGAACACATGTATCTAACCTGTATCATACTGCTTATTCCGCAGATCCTATTGAGGAAAACTGGCATAGCACCATAATTTTTTTCTCCTGCACGGCAAAAGAGTAGGTCGTATGGTAGCATAGCTGGAACAGAGGTAGTTCCCAGATTAAGCTGCACTCCTGCAGAGTACGAGGTGAAGCACAAGATCTGCCCACTCTGCA
Organism: Picathartes gymnocephalus; assembly: GCA_013390045.1. Lineage (NCBI taxonomy): Eukaryota > Metazoa > Chordata > Aves > Passeriformes > Picathartidae > Picathartes > Picathartes gymnocephalus. The sequence continues at coordinate 33,293 of WEKY01043809.1, forward strand.
TCTGATCTGCCTTTGTAAACATAGGCAGTATGTACCCAATGCTTCTCAAAGAGTCATACACCTTAACATTACTAACTCAAAATACCAGGGTGGGGTTTTTGTTTTACCACAGTTTCCAATTCTGCCAATCCAATGGCAAAACGTTCTTTATGAAAACTTAGCGGAAGTGAAGTCATGCTGCTGACAAGCACACTGATGAAGTTATTTCAGGCACACAGAAATTTGGTATTGGGAAGAGCAAGTCTGCCTTAGGTGTTTCCAGTTCCAATACATTTTCTCAGAGCATAAAAAACCCAACTCATTTGTTGTTAGTCCAAAAAGTATTGAAAATACCCTCTGTGTGAAACTCATGGATTTCAGTGGACTTCACACCGAGGCATAATCCAAGAATGGAAAACCATCACAAACTCAGCAAAATTCTCAAGCCCCTGTTGTTAATAATTAATCCTAAAAGCATAGAGCTATGTGAAAAAAAAATCTGAATCAGGAAATCAGAGTGTATAACTGTCTATTAAACTGTACGTTGCTAACCTGTTTTTAAAAAGGTAACAAGATGTTCATTACTTCTGTTTTGTTAGGAACTGAAAGTGGTTTTGGCAATTATTAGTCATAAGCAAAAAAAATCACATAATTCTTAAAATTTAATAAGAGCAATGTATACTGTGGTGAAAACTATAATAAAATACCTGTTGAAATTAATGACAAACCAAACGATGGCATATGAAGAATAAAAAAACCCTTATAAAGAGAAAAAAGTGAAAGCCAGTATTCAAAAAGGGGGTAAGGCAGCCATCTGAGTGCTACATGCAGAGTTTGAGTTGTGAGGTGTATAAACCACATCAAATGTGATACATGGACTTTGAGGTTTAGCATTAGAGTCAAACTAATCATTTGAATCACATTAGCATAGCAATTTGGCAAAACTCACTGAAGTTATAATGACACAATGAATTTTGTTGAGCTATACTCTTACCACAGATCTGCACAGAAGGAGATGATACTATTCTGCACAGTCAGGGATTTTATTCAGGCATGTGGCATAATGGGTTACATAGACCCAAGATTTTATGTAAAATCAAAACTGGCTTTGTGTTGAAGATGTTCTGTGGTTTAACTGCAACTTACATATTGGGAACCTGAGTTTGCAAACTGTTGGTCATTTTTCTTGTGGAAAGGGTTTAAATTAGTGGGATTGTTTTTACTTGTAATCCACCACTTTCAGCTCTATACGTACTGTAAGTAGTTCAGACTTTATATATTAAAGTTGAATTTTTAAAGAATTGCCCAATGCATATAATGGAATAGAGATCATTGTTACATCTAAGACTGGAAAACCACATGTCTCTGAGCACGTGAAATTCACAGTGATTAAATTCATAGGGCAGGAATATTTAATCTAGATAAAATGAGGGTTAATCAATGGTAATCAAATGGCAAGATTTTTATCATATTACCTTTAAATAAAATGAGTTAGGGCGTTCAAAAGATGTTTTGCAACCATTAGGGCACAGATTTTCCTGGGAGAACAGATGCAATGGTTTATACAGTTAAGAAGATACTTTGAATCCATGCTACTTCTGCTTTCTCACTAGGTGTTTGTATCTGGACATGGTTTCTCTGGTCACTTATTTGCATTTACACATATGTCTTGCTTTGTGCTGAAGGTTAATGTAGGGGTTTAAGTGCTGGGGCTGAGAGATGGCCTGTCAGTTTCTGTGGTGATTTTTTAGTGTGTGGCTTTATTGCTCATGTGGTATTTTCCAATTAAGCATTATCTCCTGGTGAGATTACACTGACAGAAATGTTATTATCACATTCGTCTTCTCCACTCTCCACTCAGTGCAAAGCAGTTTTCATTGCAGACCCTGTGGTTCATGAGGAACAGCAACAATAGATTGTGGTTTCTCTGGCAGATGAAGAGGCTCAGTTTAGTAATAGTAAGGTGAACACCAGCCAGCTTGAACATTATGCTGTGACAGAATGAGGTTTCTCCTCTCTAATGTATTTATTTCAGTGTTTCTGTAGCCATGTAAAGCTGCCTTTATATTTTCTTAGTTGCATTGTCAAGACTGTTTGTTCCCCCTAACCCTTTAGCCTGGATATGAATGCTACATAGTGGTCACAACTGAATACTTCTCTGCTCCTGAGAAGCTTTCTTTAGTCTTCTGTGCACCCATGAAAGGCAAGCGATCCATTTAGATCTCACAGTACTGTCATTAATATCTAAGAAAAGTAATTATTCTGTATTCCTGGAGTGACCATGTAGTAATGAAAATCAATTGTCTGAATGTTTTGTTATTTCTCTTCTCTTTCCCTGTGCCTAGTACTTCAATAACATCTTCCAAAATCCAAGTGAATGGAGTCCATCTGCATTATCAGCAAACAGGAGAAGGAAGCCATGCAGTTCTTCTGCTTCCAGGAATGCTAGGTTTGGAGATTTTATATTGTCTTTGTAGAACAACACCTCTTTATCAATCTGGTTTCAAAAGCAAAAATGCATAAAACTATTTTGTAACATTTTCAATTCCTGATTATGGAACACTGTCATTAAAAAAAAAATTGCTACACTTAAAACAGAAGGGAAAATGCAGAGTTGTTGCCATCAGTTAACAGTTTTTAGAAGATTTCATTTATCCCACCAGGCACCTTTTATACAACGTCTTGACTTATGTAGTGGTCACTTGCACTTTTGGATTTAACTGTGCAAAGGCAGTGTCCAGGACAGGTGGCAGATAGCTACAGAAGGTGGAAAATAGCAGAGAGGGGAAAAATCAGGTCAGCTATATTTGTTACACAGACTGAATTATGCATTCCTCTTTAGAAGCTGGGTGGATTCCAACTGAATTAATAGACATAATGTAACCCTTACAGTTTATTGTGAGAAAGTCACTGTTAAAATTTCTTTTTTGATGAAAGATGTATTTTCATGTTTTGTTTATTCAGGGCAACATCATTAAGATTCTCAGTGGCTTTTTGAGATGGACAACAGGTTCTGCTAGCTAAGTGGTATCTGTCCATTGAAACCACTGTTTTTGATAACAACCTTTTAAAATTAACACAGCCTATTTTTTCTGGATCCTTGCAGTTCTGAAGGACCCATCAGACTTACCAACAGTTCATGGCAGGCTGTCAGTAAGACTGTTACTGTGCTCAAAGTTGGGCTAATGCTTAATTGAATTGCTGGATAAGATGATAAAATGTCAAGAACTGAAGAGCAGGAAACATTTGTTTTTCTTGGCAGCAACATTTTCAAGTCTTCATGAAGTGGTTCTTTCTTTCAAGGAATTCTCAGGGGGAGGGTGGAAAAAAATTAATGCTAGTCTTTCTTCAAATAGTCATATGGTTCAACCTATTGATTTAAACTAGCAATCCTTTTCCCAATGCAAACTCTTTAAATAGAAATAATTTCTTCAGTTGTGAACAATATTATTACTATTCTTGTTGTTGTTATTATTATTTTGCGTACATTGGTATTGGGCAATCAGCATTATTACAAATAGTAAAATTTAGTATCTCTAGCCTTGAAAAGTTTATAGTTTAGTACTTTTGGGCGACATGTCGGAATGAACGTCACATTCTGACTAACGCATCCTTCTTCCCTTCATCAGAAAACTGACACTAAGTTTTCAACATTATTTTATGCTACTTGCAGTATTAACAGACTAATAAGTTTGTTGTGGCAACAAAGTAAGTGCTTTTAGGTCACCAGAATTTGTCTCTAGACTATTTGTAAATTACATTAAAACAAAATAGATATATCTCTTTCTAGCTACAAAAATACTAAGAAAACCAAGAAAACACAGCATTCAGATATGTTCTCAGTCTTGTGTAATTTTAAGTGATAAAAATATGGTATAACAAGCATGTTCATGGTGATGCAGAGGTCATACAAGGCCTCTGTAAGAATATGAGCTTAATCGGTTTGTGCTTAATTAGCTTGTTTCTAACAACCTGATATTTTGCTTCTGACTAGCTATTAATTGGTTTTGTAAGAGATCATGTCAGTATGTAATCAGCTCATCGTAGCAGGCTATATACAGGCTCTTTTATAACTTAGACCTGTTGCTGGTATCTGAGGACAGATTTCTCCAAATAAACAGAAAAAAACCCCTTAAATGCCATTAAATGGCCTTTTAAATATAGTGATGGTAGCCAATTTTATTTATCAGCACATTAAATTTGAACAAATTTTAATCCAATAACATTTGATACAGGTACCACATGACCACAACACAAATAAGATATAAATTGCAGTCTTTACCTTCATGCTAGATTACCTTCATTCATAGCTTAGTGTAATAGATGGGAGTACTTCATTTTTAAATCCTTTAAAGGTCTGAGTCATTAATAAAAGAAATGGTTCTGCATCAGAAAAAACTTGGCTCTATTTGGCTTATTTTTACAGATTAGAAAAATCAAAATACATGATTTTATGCTTCTCTGTCCCCCCAGTCTGCTCAGGCAGCAAAATATTTAAAGGTCAGCTTTAAGCACCAATATTCTCATAGAGGTGCTTTATCAAATAACAGCTGTCTGGCACGGTGCTTTTCCCTTACAAATTTGTAGCAAAATATTTTTGCCCTTTCAGTTTCACCTGTGCTGCCCAAGTAAACAGCAATGACCACGCTACTGCTTTAAATCTGTTAAAGATAAATACCTACTCAGGTAACTCAGTTTAAGATACTGTATTTAATCATATGTGAGAGCACTGTTCTTGATAACCTTTCATACCCTCCAGAAATGGTTTGCTCTGAACATACTGCAGATGCTTCTAAAGATTTGGGTTGTGGTACTTCCTGTGTAAGAGTTGCAATGGATAGTTACAATTAAAGAGTACTTCACTCGTTGGATAATCTCTTATTTGGTATAAAGTTACAAGTTTTCCCCAGTTTCCCTTTAGAATATGTATACTATGTATGCATTATGGTGGTTAATAAAATTGAAAAATTGTAATGTTTCAGGGAGTGGTCAAACTGATTTTGGACCACAGCTTAAGTCTATGAATAAGCAACTATTCACAGTTGTTGCTTGGGATCCTCGGGGATATGGAAAATCCATTCCTCCATCTCGAGACTTTCCTCCAGACTTCTTTGAGAGGGATGCAAAAGATGCTGTGGATCTTATGCAGGTAAATCTACTATGAGATTTTTTTTTTTAAGCTGTTTTCCATTAATTTTGTGAAGGAGGAAGGTTGTTTCCAGCAGACAACAGATTATGAAAAGACTATACAAATGAAGGCTTAAAAGTGAGCATATACAAATATTCCTGAAAATATTTTCTTCTTCTTCCACCTATTCTGCAAGATGCACAGAGGTTTGGCAGTGGGAATTGATATAAAGCAATATGCTTTTATTCCAAGGCCCTGCCCTAAGAGGTTTGCAGCCAAGAATCATATAAGTTTAGGTAAAGTGTGTGTTAAAAACAAAGTCTATGCAAAGTGGTTTAATTGAAGGAATTGCCATACTGAAAAGCTCTTAGAAAATTTTCTAATAGAGTCTTGGCATTTTGCCTTGAGCAGCCCATTTTAAGAAACATTCGATTCTAAAAATTAACTCGATGCTTTGCATTTTACAGCACGTTACTGAAGTAATTTTTGTGGGAAATCAAAGGCTTCCTGTGACCATACCAAATCTTACTAATTAATACATCTATTGTGGTTATAAAGAATATGGCCTAAAGCTGTTATTATTTCTCCTTCTTGACAGAAGAAGAATTTTTTATTCAAATCTGTTTTTCTGTGTTCCTCTTTTATTCTGTCCTATAGCTGCTGATACTGTTTTCTGGTTTAGTTCTAACTAATATTCTGGCTTTTTCATATTAAGATATACAGTCTCTTTGGTCACGTTAAGGAAGTTGACAGAGCATTAAAATTCCAAAAATATGAGGCAAGATTCAGACAGTCAGTCCAGCTGTATTTCTGTAATAAACAATAACCTTACTGAAAACCCATCTGAAGCTGGAAATGTGGCCTTCCTGTTCTATTCTGCACAGCGAAACAAAATAAGTCTGACAGCAGAATCAGGATTAAGACAGATTTGCCCTCTAACCATAAAAGCTATCTCTCTGTACTGTAAGTCTTCAATTTCTTCTGCTACGCTAGCAAAGAAAATAAAGATGCTGCCATGAATAGGTGACAAACTTGCAGTCTAAATGGTTGTAACCCCCTTTCTTGTCTCTGTTCAAATACTAATAAATGCAAAATATTAAACACAGCTTTCCCCAAAGGGAATGTAACCATGTAGCTTCCAGCCAAACAGGACAGCAGCCTACCAATCTCTAGAGCTGCCAAAGCAAATGAGGCATAGCATCCTGTTTTTTTGAAGATGTTTCTCAGTATAAGCATATAATAACAACTTACTAAAATGTTACCAAGCGTGGGTAACTTGTTTCTATTTTAGGATAGTATAAAGGATAGCACAAATCCCAAGGAATCATTCCAACTATGATTTCCAGAATGTAATGGTTTACATTCATCATCCAGCCTACAATCAGCCAAAAAACATATCCATATGGGTGAGCCTTCAGAACATTTGTTCTAGTCTCCTTCAGATTCTGGAGCTGTGAGTGATGCAAGGTTTCTGTGATATAACAAAAGCCGAAATTCTGCAGAGTATTTAGCACCTTTATGCAGTATCCCCATTTGTGTTCTGTGAAGGGTTTTGCTTGAAATAAAAGGAGTATAATGTACCTGCATCCACTTTACTGCCCTCCACCCCAATTTCTAATGCTAGCAAAGTCAATAGCATTAAAACAATCATTAGAGAAATAATTAGTGTTGATATTTAAGAAGTTCTTACTCTTCAGAGCTACCGTCCTAGCAAAAGGATGAGCTTGGGCTTCTCTATGTTTTGGTAGATCAACTATATCTTTTGCTTGTGCTACCCTCCCTGTGATGCAGTGAAAACATACGTACAGTGCAGAGTGATGTTGTATTGCAGCTCACTGTTGTATGTAGTCATTGGATTGCATTTCCCATAGGCCTGCATAGAGGAGGTGATTTCAAAAGAAGTTTTGTTCACTCACTGAGTAAAGACAGCACAAAGTCACCCACAGAACTGTACTGTGCAACCAGTTTTCAGGTTATTGCCCATGTTAGGTTAGTGGCATGCACTGCAAGTAGTTCAAAATTACAGCAAGCAAACATGCATACCTTATCCAGCACAGCTGTTACATCACATTGTTTTTCTGAAGGCTGCAAAGGATAAATTAAATTCCTCCTGATGGAAAGGCATCCTGCGATACCCCAAAGAATGCATTGAGATGAAGGCTAGTAAAGACGAGAAATACTGGAGGCTAAGAGATCTCAAATAACCTGGCATGAAGAACAAAAAATTTAATCAGCTATTCCATCCATCAGCCAACTCTGAGCTCCGTAATTTGCTATTGGCAGTAGGGGAACAGTAGCATCCTCAAAAACCTAACCTTTAGAAGCACTGCTGCCAACCCCCAAAACTATCTTTTCAGCAGATGAGGGCCTACTTCTGATCAGCTGCAAAAATTCAAAGTTCTCTTTTCTTGCTATCAGCTTTTACTTTACATGTCCCTTCCTTTCCCCTACCTTATTTCTTTTCTGTTTAGTAATTACAGCTTTGCAGAGTGAAATCTGAGATTGATCAACACTACAGTGAGCAGAATACCAAGGATGAAGCCAAAACCTGAGAAGTCTTCTAGGGATAGAAGTCTGCTAAATATCAAGTTTATTAGTAAAGTTGTGCCTCACTTGAGCATCAAGTTTACATGCAAAGTAGAAATTTCTCTTTCTCCCTCTGTAGTTGTTTCTCTCATTACCTGCATTTTTGCTTTCTTCTGTCACAAAAAAGCAGGCCTGGACTTCCAACACCACCAAGCGCCAAAGCAACTATTCACCTAACTTGCTCTTTTTCCTCCAAAAGTACAATATCCTCCTTAATTGCATCTAAAAGGCTGTAATTTCTGCAGAACAAAAGCAATAAGCACTGTGAAATGTATTTTCTTGTGAATGAGTTCACAAACTGAAGTGTCTATATGCAAAACTGCAAGTATTGCTAACCATTGAATATTGCCCCTCTCTAACCTTCAGATGCATTTTCTCATGAGTGCCTTTGCCTTCCCCACCCTTTCTCCACTGAACACACAAAATCTCTCCTGTGACTGCCAGTACCCGCTACCACATATAGTGATTTATGAGGAAACAAGAGTTTCAAATTCTAGTAGAAGGCGCTATCATAGAATCACTGAATATGTTGAGTTGGAAGGGATCCATCAGGATCATTGAGTCTAACTTCTGGCCCTGTGTAGGATACCCCAAGAGTCACACCATGTGCCTGAAAACTTCTTGAACTCTGTCAGGCTTGGTGCTGTGACCACTTCCCTGTGGAGCCTGTTCCAGAGCCCAACAACCCTCTGGGTGGAAAACCTTTTCCTGATATCCAACCTAAACCTCCCCCAACTCAGCTTAATGCCATTCCCTTGGGTCCTGTCACTGGTCAGAATGAATTAAGGTCTTGGTTGTCATATTTTTTGCCCTAAGCTTTCCTTTTGAAGAAGGAGGAATTTCGTTATTGATGTTTTAAAACACAACTGACCATGAAGTAACATTTAAAATATACACTTACAAGCTTCAGAAAATGTGAATTAGCAACTAAAATTTGATACAATCCTTAGAAAATACTTTAAGCATTTTTTGGTTGTTACTGAGAAAATTTTTTTTTTAGCTCAGCTAGCATCAGTAAATCAGATTACTGGCTTCCATTTTTCAAGTCTTACACTTTTCTTTTTTTCTAAGTTTGGCTTAATCTTGGATTGCTTACCATCCACACTGTTATAGCCCTTGCCAACTTCATACCAAGAGAATCCATGGATTCTTCATATCATCAGGCTCTCTGAAAAGGTCTTTACTTTCCATTTTAAATCAACTTTTCTTTTTTGGAGGGCTTTTTAAAATGCAGTTAGAATCTAATAGGACTACTGCCTGTTTCATTAAAGAGTTACAGAAAATTGAAATGGCAGGTGTAATTTCTTGTTTTCTAAATATTTGACTTTTTAAACTATTTTTATATATAGCAAGAAAATTATATTTTCTGATTATGAAAGCTAACTATAGTTCAACTATGTAGCGTTGTGCCTAAAAGTGTACAGTTACTTTTCAAGTAATATTTGACATTTAGTTGTAAAGCCAGATGATGATTTGCATATAACTTTCTTATATGAATCAAGGCACTAAAGTTTAAGAAGTTCTCCTTGCTGGGGTGGAGTGATGGTGGAATTACAGCACTCATTGCTGCTGCAAAGTACCCAGATCTTATCCACAAGTTGGTTGTCTGGGGAGCAAATGCCAGCGTTACTCAAGAGGATGTGAGAATTTACCACGGTATGTATGAATTGCATGTCGTGTTTTAAATGAATTATTTTAATTTCTGCTTGACCCAAGAATCTTAGTCATGTAAATGCTAAGTGGAGACAGATCTGAGGGCATAAACCTAAAGAGATAGAACACAAAATTCACTATAGTGCCAGGTATAGGGATAATTAAAGTTATAGTGAGAAACTCTCTAACAATTCCTTTAGGGGTAATATAGTAGATTTTTTTAACAAGCCTTTAACCAACTTACCCTGATGAAAAGCAGAAGCTATAGTAGCTTGTCAGTAGTTTTCAGAAAGTCAATTTTTTGTTGCTGTAACTAATTCTTAGAAATAAATTCAAAATAATATTATTGCCCCCAGGTTTGATTTCTTATCTCAGATCTTACACGACCTTTTTTTAAACCAGGTCCACAAATAATCACTGAGCTAGCTCATAACACCTTTTGCCTCTAGGGCCTATACAGTATAGACAGTAAGAAAACAAGTTCATAACTTACCTTTTAAGTTCAGGAAGCAAATGAATCATTCAAGTAAATGTCCCAAGGTGTCTTTACCATTTGCATTCCTTTAGAGTTAATTATTATCATTAGAAAACCCTTGCAAAGTAAAGAAATGTGGGATTTTTGATCCTTATTCCACTCAAGTGAAATAGAATCTGAGATCATTTCTCACTGTAAAGAAAAATAGGAAGAAATGGCTGGTAAGCTCAGAAAGGGACCATATTTCCTTTTGAATGTAGATATGAAAAGAGTTAACGCTGTAGGCTCTCAACAAATGTAACCCAGTATAGTTTCATTTTAGCGACTGGAATTTGATTTATACCAGCTTTGAAATCTGTCTGGCTTGAGCAAAGTTACAAGTATATATATTGCACATTTTTATTTACTTCACCTATACTAAAACTAAAAGTGGTAGTAGTAGTAATA
>WEKY01043812.1:0-15666 GCA_013390045.1 Picathartes gymnocephalus
AAGGAAGGAAGGAAGGAAGTTATCAGCCACAGAATCAGGAAATTTCTGCTAAGGACAGGCTACAGATCTGTCTGTCCAACTCTGTCTCACAGCAAGTCTTTGTCAGATTTCACTTTCGTTTTAGAAGCCTTGAAAGAAAGCTGTTACAACTCATCTCCGATGTCATCAAACTAGGTAACTTAAAAGAATCCATATTTCTGTAAAGTGCAGATACATTTTGTATAGCTCCTCTTAAATGTGATTATTTTTGCTTTGAGTAAAGTTTTGAGTTAAAAAAACCCTTACTGTATGGAACAGAAGAAATCTAGGCTAAGATGAGTTTACAGACAAAAATATTGTGTATTCTGATGCATTAAAAATTTTGCTGATAGTCTTATAAGATATTCCTTAGTACAGAGGAATAATAACCATAAGGAAATTGCATTGATGAAAGGATGGATGATAAGTACTTTATGTCATTATATTTTTGTAAATTCTAGTCTTTTTCTGTTTATTTGTTTATTTTTATTTCCTTTGTCTTTATCATTCATTCATTCATTTATTCATATATATGAATAAACTTTTATATTCTCTTAGTTCATAGAAATGGTCTTCAGCACCAAACAATGTGTAAATGATCATTTTTCCAGGGTTCTCACCACACAGAAACACCCCTTGTCTCACTGTTAATGAAAATTTCTGACCCAAAGGGCTACTAGTTCTACAAAAAATGAGTAGAGGTAGACAAAAGGAATAGAAGTAAGCAAGACAATAGGTAAATATGAAGGGGTCCTGTCCAAACAGAAGCCTGAAGCAAAATCACGCTTCCTCCTGCTCTCTCATTTTGTGTTCAGGTTTCTTGTATTCTGGCTCCAGGCGTAGAAATATGCTGGGAAGTAACTATCATGTATGAATCCCATATTGTTGCCCATTTTTTTCTTTGGATTACCATCTGACGTGATAAATATCATCTCCGGTCATGGAGCATCTACTATTAATATACTCCATAGTTGTCTACATTTTAAGCCATCATTTACTATGACTGCATGTGCAATAGGAATGGCATTCAACCATCAACTTCTTAAGTACAGTTATTGAAAAGAAGAATTATGTTGGTTTAAGTGTTTTTTTATAGTCCCATCTACTTTTCTCCATAATTATAGCTACAGTTTTTAGGCTAAAATGTCAGCAACTGGGGCTTGTAAATGGAAATAAAGGAGCCTTGGGGAAAAGAGTACCATGCAAACAGAGGTCAAGTTGCTTTCTTGATTAATGGGTAATTTGTTACAAGTACTGATGTCACAGCTATACTTCAGTGTTTGTTATTCTGCAAATAAATATTTTAGCTGCAAAATTCATTACTTCCTAATAACCCAGCAGATTTGCATGGATACACAAAGGCATTAAAAGCAAATAATCTACAAATTTTACATAAAATTGTATATGTATACAACACATATAGAAGCCACATGTACCATTTTATCTAAGCAAAAGACAAATAGACTGGTGAAAAAAGAACTGAAAATTAACAGAAGGCTGATTTGCATTTCCTTCTTCACCTGAGAGCTGAAAAGCAGATTAGGAAAAAGACAAAAATACAAGAAAAAGAAGAGGAAAACAGCTATACAGCCTAAGTAGTTCCAGAGAGCATCCTTTGGCCACAGGGCATGAGTTGGCCACATCTACATGGTCAAACACTTAGATTCCAAAACACCTGTGATAGTGCCCCAACTGCCTGTTGGGAACAGCCTCAGACTGTGCCCAAAGCAGGGATCTGGTTGTGAGAGAGATACCTTCCATGTCAGGGTCCTGCACCCAAGGTACAGCAAGTTAAGCCTGGGAGAACAGGCTTGTCCCTTGCTTCTCTCTGGCTCAAGACAGTGGCAGTGACAGTCAGCTTGGAGAGGGAGGTTGGGGTCCAGGTCCTGCGTTAGCCAAAGTCCTGCCCTGCCATATTGGTAGGAGTATTTATAACTTGATATTAAAGAGATTCTTTCATTCCTTTTTGAAACTGTCTTGTTCCCTGCCTGAGACTCTGGCACCAGTCATAGAGACTGCATTGTGATGGTTCAACGCACTATGCACATGAAGATAAAACAAACACATGGTATGTTCTAAGAAGATCTGAGCTCAGCTGCATGGAAGAATTTGTTGGGCTGTGGCATATTTCAGTTTTCTAGCTGATGAGAGAAGAAAAAGTAATTTGGATAGGATTTAAAATATGCCTGTTAAAACCAAATGGTATTGCATAAAGGACAATTCTAAACCGAGGAAACTGCAGAGTACTTCAATAAAATATGCTGTTCATAGAGAGATGCAGGTTCCTGTCAGTAATGTACACAGTTGGCATGGAAACAAACAGTGAACAGTGGAGAATGAGACTTTTCAAAGTGAAGCACTGTGTAGATAATAACAACGTTGCCTGAGGCTTAAACTATTTCTTAGCCTCGTTGTTTAAGCAGTAAGGAGGACAGTGTCTCAAAGAGATCAACTTCCGTTTTCAAGTAGAAATGGCACATCTAATGGCTGTTATCTGTTGGTAAGCAAAGACAAAACGACCTAATTAGAACTACGGAAATCACCAAAAGCCCAGAGCGATAATTCTGAAAGAGGTTCTGTGCTGAAAATGATAGGACAGGATGAGGAACATATTTTTGCTAGTGGGATAGCATGACTAAAGGGGATTTAAAATTAGAGCAACGACAAGAATACAAATAATTTCCAAGCAACAGTTTTCATGTGTTGGTGAACTATGTGTTAAATAAGATAATTGAGGGGTAGCTGAAGCAAAATATTGTCAGTAAAATCCTGTAGGAGTGTCTGTTATTTATTTTTAAGATAGTGGTATGTAGGAATCCGAACTATCCTCAGACATATGCATGAAGTCCTACATACCTGCGGAGATTTTTCTGTCCTTTGCAGCCTGACAGAAAGACAGAGTATTAAGGCACATGGAGAATAACAGTAAGATTTTTTTGAGAATAAAAGCACAACTGATGTTCCCAAACAGCTATTTTCCAAAAGTGAAAATTAGTGAATTTGGAATAGACAAAATTTTAGGCTGAAACAGGAACTCAGCAGAGAGAAGGAGAATATTTTAAAGAGTACATAAGGAGGAGAGGGACTTGTCTTTTGACAGTCCTCTGAAGCCCAGTATTTTATCCAAATACACATCCTGCAGAAACAGAGCTCAGCAGTCTTTTGGATCTGAAAGGAACTTCTAAGTGTCCAGCTGATGGCAGAATATGGGTATTAGGTTCAGAATTTCAGTTAGTTCAATCCAGTGTCCTGCAGTAAGAGTACACCGATCTGCTCTTCTACAAGGTCACTTCGACACATGGCAAGTCATCTGCATGTGGAGCCACAGTGGACTGGTGATGCAGCGGTTTTTATTGGTTAATTGTATTTTGGTTTGTTCCATGTACCCCTGTTTGGACCCTGTATACTCTCCCTGTCAATTATCTGTCCCCTCCCCTGGTCGAGCGAGAGAATCCCTCTCTCTCCCCTGTCATTCTCCTTTCACCCCTGCCCCAAGTTCTGGGAAGGCCTCTGTCATGTGGCTATGCATTGGCCTTCACAGGTGTAACCCCACTCCCCTGTTCTCCCGTTTGCTGTGTAACCTGTCCCTCACCCCTGGACCACACCCTTGGGCTTTCCCAATTGGTCATGTTTGTGCCTCCACCCCTGGGGTCTTGGGGGTAGAAAACCCCCTGTTACCTGTGTTTCGGGGTCTCCTGGAGCAGAGCATAGGAGGTTTGATCCTCCTCTGTGAAACTCCTGGTGGCCTGGCTCAGTCAGTCTCTCCCCATCAGCCAAATAAATCTGAGTTGGTATGCAGAGCTGCTGAGTCCTCCCTGCTTGGCTTCTCCTCGCGGTGGTCACCTGCTCTTCACGCTGCTATCGGCTCTGCTCGCTGTGGCTGCGATAGGGTTCTGGGGATCCGAGAAGGTCCCCAGAGAGATTGCCTTCGACCGGCGCAGTTTTAGCACCCCGGGCAGCAGAGCGATTAGCGAAAGACTGGTAACCCTGAAGCACCAGTCAGGCCATGGCTGCCAAGCAGGGTTTGGGCTGAACTGGCATTCGTACATTATGCCTGGCTGCTGTTCTGAACCAACTCTCATCTGCCTAGAACACACCATGAATGCATACCTATGGTTTCATCTGTGACCCTAGCTTTTCTCTGGTATTTTCTTAGGAGAAAAAATTAAGTCCGACTCTCATATTACATTGCAAATATGTGCTTTTCTGCAAATATTTCTATTTTTTTTTAATTGTCCCTATATCTGGTTGATAATGTCCCCAGAAACTCAATACTGAACCACAATACAGAAATCTGTTGAGCAAACAAAGCTGACTGTCAGGAGCACAGCATCTTTCTCCCACTTAATCTCAGTATTAACCAAAGAATTTTATTTATGAAATTAATTAATTGTTTATCAGGTCTTTCCAAAGACAAACTGCTGTTTGGTTGCTTTAGAAGTGCATTTAAAATAAAGTAATGGATGTTTTCTCACATAAACAGAGAAAAATATAAAATCCATTTGGGCTTTTTGTAAGTATATTTTTCTCCTTAAAGAGTTAATAGAAACCTTCTATTTTGTTCCTGTATTATTAGAAACATTTATTAAAAGCTGAAAGAATGAAAATGTGTCTTGGAAGTAAAGCCACATGTCCTTGGCAAACCACGTGTACGGTAAAGAAAAAGGACGTGAGGCTGTCTCAGGAGCAAGAGACTGGCTCAGAAGCTGTTTCCACCAGCTGCTGGATCAAAATCACCCCATCCCACAAAGTCAACTGACTTCCTGTCCTCCGTTGTCTCTCTTTCATTTTCCTCGTCCTCACCCCCTGCAACCTAAGAATCAGAAGATCCTCTTGGTTTTTCACATAGCAGAGTAGGGAAATGAAATATAATGTGAAAGAGGAGTAACAAGAATCTCTTCGGTCAAGATGAGCTAAGGGGAATTCCTTTAACTAGAATCTAAATGGCTTCAGTGCAAGAAGTTGTGTACTTTGAAAATAGAACTGGAAAAGTGAGATGTGTTTCTCATGTTACACAGCACTGCCTTTGATAAACTCCATTAGGCAAAACTACAGCTCCTTTCTAGAGAAGGAGCAGGTCTGAGTCCACTTTTTAGCCTTTACATTGCCACAGTCATTGTTCCACCAGAATGCCTACCAGAGACTGCAGGAGAAGAAGGCTCCGTGGAGGATTGAAGAGCATTAACACAATGCCAGCACAACAGTACATTTACAAAACATAAAGAAAATGTCATAGTACCCTACAGGCCACCACAAGCACAGTTCTTCCTAGCACCTACTTAAAGGACAGAGACACATAGAGCAGTTTAGTGTCACACATCACTATTCATGTGTGTCTGAATTTATTGTAAAACTTCAGCTTGTGTAAGGACCCCCAGAATTGTTTCATAGGGAAACTTATGTAATGCAAGACACAAGACATCCATCATATTAGGATTTAACACCATCCTCATCTCTCTGCTTTTCCTCCTCAAGAATCATAGGAGGAACTCTTGGACAGAATAGGAGGAGAGTGCTGGAGGAAGGCTGGGCTCTGCACTGGCTTTTGAGCAGGCCTTTACCTCTGAATTAGTTTCTGCATTTTGCCTGGCATTTGGTTATGGCATGCTCCTGATGATAGTTAATCTCAAGAGTCACTCCCTTCTGCCTGCCAACAGCAGCCATAATCATCCAAGTCCCTAACAATTTTATTTCAGCTTCAGCAGGGTCATACGAAAAGCAAGCCATGAAGTTATGTGTGTCATGGCAAATTGCTTGCATAACTCAGAAACTCATAAAGCTTCGGAGCAGCTGTATCTCATTTCCCAAGGCAGCTGAAACACCGTGTCTCCACAGCCTGTTCAACCTCATTGCACACATCAGCAGGGACACTGAGAAACAAAGTCCTCTGATAATCATTATATGGTATTAGCAATACTTAAAATAGCATGTACAAAAAGCGTGGTGCTTGGTATTGCAAAAAACTCAGGTATTCCTGATTCAAGTGAGCAGGTATAGCTTACAGTACTTTAAAATGAGGGAGAATAGGTTTATATGAGGAACTAGTAACAGATACAATTTATAGCATTAACATTTATCAGAATAAATTGAATCATAAACTTGATCTCTGCCTCTAATCAACTGCTGAGATTTTGTTACTTCAATGCATATGGTTTCTCATAAAATCTCTTGCTTAGCTTAAAGTAGAGCTGACTCAACATTTATTGAAGCACAAAGGAATTTTAAATGCGGAAAAACTGAGAAATTCTGTTGGGAATATTGGTTTGCTGAGAACTATAAATGTTATATAAGTCTTCATCAGAATCTGTTCATAGTAGTTATTTGGAATAACGTGGTGGTAACTGCAACATACTGTCTGAGAAGCTGAGGACAATGTAAGGCTTCAGTAAAGTCCAAGAATGTGTTGCCCCACTGAGCCCTCTATAAAATCTAGTTTTACATTTTTTCTCAGTAAAATTTCCTAGTGCATTAATTCCAAAGAAATAAAAAGAGCATACTAAACTCTCACTATTTGCCCTGGTGCTTGACACATTCTGCCAATAACTTTAAATTTATAATGTCTCAGTTGTTTGTATGACCCAATTACAACTATAAACATGAATTACCAAATGTCAGTATGTGTATTTTATAAAGCTTAAAAGGGAATTATTACTCATTAGAAGCAGCATGAAGAGTTGCATGCAGTAGGAAGCAATCTGCAGTGATTAGGGAATTTGACCTTGGATGGTCACTGTTGTCTATGGCCCTGGCTCCCCACTTACACACTTTCTTGTGGGGAATAGTTAAGCCACACTGCTAAAATCGAAGTTCCTCTCCCCCTCCCATCTTTTCCACCTATTTTTTTTTTCAACTAGTCCATAGGTCTGACAACTTGCTTCTTTGGTTTTTGTCAAAACAAGCAGCTGCACCAAAGCCAGCAGGATGTCTTTTAGAGAAATACTGATTTTGACAACATTTACAGTGGGAAATTTCAAGTGTCCAGGATAGATTCTTGGATTGTTTCCAGTGGCAAAAGACATGAATTCAAAAGCTGACCTTTCTGATCAAAAAACAGATGTTTAACCACAATTTCCTTTCCTGAAAATATTTGAAAGGTTTTGGTTTTGTTCTAAGAAGAAAAACAAGATTTAAGAACTCAACAGTTGTTGCAAACAGAATTTTTTATTACTGTCCAGTTCTTCATCTGCAAAGGTATTCTTGAAATGTGAACTTTCTGCTTGGGACTGAATGCTATCACAGCTGCCATTCTTTCTGCGTGTGTTTCTGTTCATCTACGGGTCAGAGGCTTTGATAGAAAATAATTAAAGGCAAATTATTCTCTGAGAGTATTTAAGTCTCTGAGATACTTCTAGATCTCTTCATAACATTTCAACCCTTTACCCTTATGCCATCTTTAGTGATATAAAGAGGCAAAATTGAAATAATTATTTGTATTTGTACAAATAATGATTTATGGGATCAATCTCTCCCTTTAAAATAATGGACATAACACGATATTTTTTGGTTTTGCCTCTCCTCATAACAGGAACTACAAAAAATGTTGCAGGAAACCCTGTAAGGAGAGTAACCTGACTGTAAATCATCTTTTAAAAATGAAAGATAAAAGAAAATACTGAACAGTGATCATAATTTAGAAATTTTAGCATTATCTAAAGATTTCTATTACTCTTCCTTATTAAAAAAAAAACCAAAATCCCCCAAAAAATAAGTTTGGAGAATACAGCTTGTATCTAGTACTACCCAACAACAAGTAAGGGGACTCTAAATACATAAGATGGAGAGATGGCACCAAATTATTCCTGTAGTTTATGCTATATGTTTCTAGTGTACATAATATTGACTCTGTATAATAATGACTTTGACAGTAGATACAAATAAACATTAGCTGTGTTTCATGTTAATTTTCTGGAAACAGGTGTCTAGCAATCATTTATGAAAAATACAGGTTTTAGCAGAAGTATAATATTTTTAGCCCATTTATTTACTCTTCTGACACTGAAAATATATATTTAGTTACGTCTTTTCTGCACTCGTAAAATAGTTAAAACCAGTCTTCTTGTTCTACCACTTGCATACAAGATCCTGCCCTAAGCACTATACTGAGTAAAAGACTTCTGATTTCAGCCTGAGCTGAAATAACCCTCCACAGTAAACAGAACCACAGCCCACTTCCTGGCCTTGATACTATATGGCACAGTATGGCCATGCATATTCTATTAAATTCTTCAATTCATAAATGAGGTGGCTTCTACTGTAATGCTCTATTGGAAATGTATTTGGAAACTGTATCACCGGAGCTGGAGACATCCAAGTCAAAAATGAGCTGAACCCAGGAAGACCAATGGAAGCTGACATATGGGCCAACCCAAACTCCAGAATAACCAACGCAGTTGTCCTGAAAAAAGCAAATAAATTTCCTTACTAGAAGTGGGTAGAAGCATCAAATTTAATCTATAATTCCTTTTATGAAAAAGTAACCCACCTAATCAGTGAAGGGAAGAGAGTTGATGTAGTATTTTTGGATTTCAGTAAAGCTTTCAATACTGTCTCTCGCAATACCCTCTGGATAAAATGTCCAGCATTCAGCTGGATAAACACATCATGTGATGGGTGATGCAACTGGCTCACAGGTGAGGCAAAAGGGATTACAGTGAATGGGGTGACGTCAGACTGGTGACCTGTCACTAGAAGGGCCCCACAGGGCTCCATCTTTGGGCCTCTTCAACATCTTCAAAAAGGACTTGGAGGAAGGACTGGAAGGGACACTAACCAAGTTCACAGATGATACAAAACAGGGAGAAGACTCCCTTGAAGGCAGGAAGGCCCTGCAGAGAGACAAACCCGAGGGCTGGGCAATCACGAACCACACGAAGTTCAATAAGGGAAAGTACTGAATTCTGCATCTGGGATGGGGCAACTCTGGATGTATGGATAGACTGGGAAATGGGATGCTGGAAAGCAGTGCCATGGAAAGGGACCTGGGGGTCCTGGTTGATGGCAAGTTGAACACGAGCCAGCAGTGCCCTGGCAGCCAGGAGGGACAATCCTGTCCTGGGTGGCATCAGGCACAGCATCACCAGCTGGGCAAGGGAGGGGATTGTCCCGCTCTGCTCTGCACTGGGGCGGCCTCACCTCGAGTGCTGGGGGCAGGTCTGGGTGCCACAGTGTAAGAAAGACATTAAACTATGAGAGAGTGTCCAAAGGAGGGCAACAGAGATGGTGAAGGGCCTTGAGGGGAAGCCGTGTGAGGAATGACTGAGGGCTCTTGGTCTGTTCAGGCTGGAGAAGAGGAGACTGAGGAGAGACCTCATTGTGGTTACAACTTCCTCGTGAGGGGAAGAGGAAGGGTAGACACTGATCTCTTTTCTGTGGTGACCAGTGACAGGACCAAGGGAATGGCCTGAAGTTGTGTCAGGGAAGATTTAGGTTGGATATTAGAATATCTCCCAGAGGGTGGTTGGGCACTGAACAAGCTCCCCAGGGAAGCTGTCACGACACCAAGGCTGACAGAGTTCAAGAAGTGTTTGGACAATGCTCTTGAGCATGTGGTGTGACTCTTGAGGATGATCTTGTGCAGAGCCAGGAACTGGTCTTTGATGCTCCTTGTGGGTCCCTTCAAATTCAGGATATTCTGAGATTCTCTGATGTTCATTAATTTTCATTTAGACAGCCAGCCTCTTTTAAGTAAAGAAGTTTAAGCTTTTTCAGTTTTCATTAGACATAGATACTCTTACTGCAGTTTATAGTAAAACATTTATTTTGAACAAATTAGATAAGATTCATGGAGAACTCTGTGGTTTGGATTTAGTTTTATTCCTCCTATTTCCTAGAAAATTAATTTTGGTTAAAATATATTTGGATTTTTATTACTCTAGATGGCAAACTTCTAAACCAGAGCACAAGGAACATCTCCTGCCAGGATCTCCACTGAATGTGCAGAAAAGATTCAAATGGAATTTAACATTTTTTATATGTCTGTTTTTCTTATCTGGAGGCCTTGTACTCCCTGTAGGGAGGTTGCTGGTGGGGCTTCCCCTGGGATATCAGAGGGGTCTATCCCAAAGCCCCAGCCAGGAGCAGGGCAGCCAGGGCCACAGGGACAGCCCCAGCCCTGGGCACCAGGAAGTTCCCTGGGGATGATGACAAGCCAAGGCTTGGTCAGGATATCAGCTTACAGGTGGGGATCAGCATCAGTGAGCTGAACCAGGGTCAGAAACTGTCTTGGGATGGCAGTGAAAAATCTGAAGGAGCAGAATGTGTGACTGCTGGGACGGCCCTGGTGTAAAGGCTGGCACACCTGAAGGGTGAGAGCAACGTGGTGTGCTCCTAAATCCAGGCAACCAAAGGCACACAGTTCACATTTGGTGCCTCTATAACTAAAGTGTGATCTTCTGGGAACCACTCGTTAATGATCTGAAGTGGGCAAATTGAATAATTCTGTGTGATAGAAAAAATTGAATCAATGTAACCCAAGACATCAAAGCTGAATTTAAAAATACAAAATTATTTTCTACATCCCAGGACTCTATCTATTAAGTTGTGTCTTAGAGGAATTATAATGCTTTGGTGCACATCTGGCAATACTGTTACAGAAATCTGGTTAACTTCAGCGTTCCACTTTATCCTAAATTTTTTTTTTAGTGAAGTTTTTGTGGTTCCTAAGTATCCTAAGTTTAGTGCAATAAGTCATGTTTTCAACATTCTCATCTTTCTGTTAAACCTTGCCTAGTTTTGGAAGGATTAGCTACATAAAAATGAAAAAAAAAATCAGTTGGTACCTCTTTTTAAGTTAAGAAATTATGTAATCAGATCTAATGCCTTGTAGTTACGGTCTATAACTTTTTATAAAACTACAAATAATCTCTCAGATTTACACTGGCCAATATTTATAGGACTTTCTAGTCAGAGCTAGTGAACAATATCTACTCTTCTATCTAATACAGCTATTATGTGCTCTCCTCTTTCCATTTACAGGCTACAAACTACTCAAAGACATATTCCTCTGGAACTAAAATATCCTTTTATACTCTTTTTCCCCAAATCTTCACCTGCCATTCCCAGAAGTTCCAGATGGTAATTCTAGCTCAATGACCAGTTTTTGCTAATGAGTTGTCAGACTGAATAAACCCTGTAAGACAAAAACACAGCGCTTACCTTGAGCTCTTGTCCCACAGGTTTGTAATTTTGCTCATTTACAAGTACAAATCTGTAGTTACAACCATTGCAGCAGGAAATAAATGGGTAGAAAAAGTGTTGAGTGGGGTAACCTTTAGGAACTTCTGAGAAAATCAGAGATCACAGATTTCTGACACAAGTGGAGAAAATATACATAACTTTATAATCTTTATATAAATATTCATTAACAAATATTCACTTAAACGAACACAGCTAGAAAACAGTGTACCTATATAAGCCATCTCTCCATGTGATCCCATTCCAGGGCATCTTCTCATGAACATGTGAACTTGCCTTTTCCACAAAGCATTATGCAAATTCAGTATTCTTTCAGGTGTTCATGAAGTACAAATAACCACCATCCCTTTTCAAGTTCTTTTTTTCTATTTATCAGATGACCAAGCCCCTTTTCAAGGCACATGGCAAGAGACACCCATATATGGAAGTACTTTTCATAACTTAATGAAGAATTAGTAGCTCTTTGTGTGTTGCTCTATAAGCAGGGATGTGGAATAAGAAAACTCCAGTGCCAAATATTTTAAAACACATTAATAATGTCCAGGGTACATAACTTTTTCCTTCCTGTCTACTTTTTGTTGGATTTTTGGTTTTTTTATTCTTTGTAGTTGTAAGTAAGTGAAAGGTTCTAGTTGTTACATAAGATTATGAGCATTACTTAATCTTTCTTGCTTTTAGAAGTACCTACTCCTCATGGTAATGCTAAGGTAAAAATTTTGTTTATCCCTTTCAAGAATTAACAGGATGCAATTTTGGGATTAACACAGCCAATAAAAAGGCAGACGCAATCTGGACAAAGTATTTCATGTCTTCAATAGTTGATCTGTATTATTTGTCTATTGTAAAGGATTACTATGAGAAACCAAACATAGGTCACAATCTGTGGTGTAACTGAGTAGTTGTACAATTAATATTTTTCCTTCTGCACATTTTTCAAGGACTTGCAAAGCCAAGTAGAAAAGTTTCCACAGTGAACATCACATTGTTTGGGAAGGGAGGAGTCAGCTAACACCCTAATTCAATTGAATTCTTAAGCAAGAATGTAAAACAGATGAGAAACTAATGTTCCAAACAGCTTCTTCCATATCATGGGAAGTCAACTAATCAAACTAAAAAGAAGTTTTATGTTACTTCTCATAATATGAATTAATAATCAAAGTTACTTTGTGATTCATTTCCCTGAATCATAATGTAAAGGGAAACACAGCTCCCAGTGTACACTGAAACTTCATGTGTGTATAAGAGTAATGAGATAACTATTACACATAAGAAAGAGACAGATTTTCAGGGTTAGAGCATTTGATGTGGGTGAATATATCTCTAGAACAGAGTGATTCCTTCTCTATGCTGACTAAGCCATACCTAGGAGAAACCCTAAGTGAGAGACAGGTGAAGAGTTGCAAGTATGTTCTAACAGATCGTGTTAAGGATCCTGCTTCTGGTTTTTTCTGTAACATTTTCCCCAGGTCTGTAATAAAAAACTAAGCCTTTGCTTGTTAACTCTCCATTAATTTTGTCTACTGAAAGCAGAACTGCCAAGTTTTACAAGGAGAGGGTACTCTGTTTCTCCAGAAATAACATGTTTAAAGAAGTTATTGTATATACACAAGTCCTTTAAGTGTCTGAGATGTGAAACAAATTCTCACTTCACAGAAGGTCATGTGGCTTCCCACCAATATTCAAAGCTCAGTTTGAGCACTGGTAGCTGACAGGCTTCAGGGGAAAATTATTCCCATATGGGCAAACTCTAGTGCTCTGCTGGCAAGCAAGAATTAGCCATGAGATAAGTTAGCATAATCCGTTATTGTTACAGAAAGCCTCCAAGTTATTCATACACCACTAACACATACTAGTCCTTTGGAAATGTACTTCCGATGTTCTGTAGGCAGAGACAGAAGTGTGTCTGACAGAAAGATACACAGAAGACACTAACAGATGTTTCGAAAACAACCACAGTGTTTGCCTGAATTATTCTTTTACCTAAAAATAAACCGAGATCCTAACCCAAACTTTGAACAAAATTTCAGCCTTACAGAGGTCTAAAACTAGCAGGATGCAAGGACACATATGGGGAAAACATGATGTGTTTGGGAGGATAGCATTTCAGTAATATATGTTTCCACCAACTCCAAGCAGAAAGGTTGAACACATATTTATACAGCAGTAGTAAAAAGCTGAATGATTTAGCAGCAATTGAAAATTAAATACAAGGAACAGGCCAAGAAAATATGAAGAACAGTAGTTAGAAATTGTACACTGAATGCCGCAGAAAGGAAAATGTTAATGAAAGAGGAAATACCTAGGCTCTAGTCAAGCATTGCTGGCTCTAATGTGAACATTTCAATGGAATAGGCTTTTGTGAACTTGGGGCTTTTCTGATGCTTCATTTAAGTTAAATCATTTGTTAAATACATTCTACTGGCTGAGAATTTCCTGAAGTCCTAAGCAGACATAAGTATATGTGAGTGTTTGGGTCTACAAAAAAATTAAATAGGAAATACCATTTTTTAAAGTTTCATTCCGAAAGTGAGTTCTAGTGAAAGAGTAGCATAAGAAATTTGCTAGTTTGAAACATTAGCCAAAGTTTCTTTATTGTTTTTAATTTTCTCATCTATCATCTGAGGACACTTTCCTTCTGTGCAATTGACCATATATATTTCACATTTTTTGATATTTTAAAAAATATATCCATCTGGATGAAATCAGATTGTCTTCAGATGTTGAAACACAATCTTTTTTCAGTTTAGCTACTTACACAGAACTTCAATGTCATTGCAAAAACGGTTTTTTTGTAAAGAACAAACCATGCTGCTTTGCATTTGAGCAGAAGTATTGCTGCTCCTTCATGTATTTGTAATCATTTCCTATTGACATTGTCACAGGACAATATACCCTGGCACATATTTCAGTTGGTTGAAATATTAATCGACTTAAAAGCTGCAATATAAGTAGTAAGCCTAATTTGACTTATAAACTTTGTTCTCTACAAGCATCTTCTTGATTTTTAATTAACTGAATGGTCTGTGTAATGCTCTTGTTTCTCTGTGCAATTACATCTGTAAAATATTTTAGGAATGAATGGATTTTTGGTGTGCATGCTCGTGTGGGGTTCTTTTTGTTTTGGTTTGGTTTTTGTTTTTTTTTTTTCTTTTTTTTTTTTTTTTTTGAGAGTGAACTTTAAGTTACTTTAAGGTTACGTTACCCTAAATGCAGAATTGAGGGTAGCATTTCTGGTACTTCTAATGCCTTTACAAATCCTGCTCTTTGGATTTCCACTTTTCTTACCACTGATGAGATTCTTTCAGCTTAGATACTTTTTGGCTAAGACAGATGATCTTAGTTGATACTCATCTGTTATTGTTTTCTGTAGAAGAGCAATACTAGGGTTATTTGTTATTCTCTTTATTTACTAAGATTTTTATTTGGGGTTTAAAACCTAGCTACAATTAGCTGATATAATATACAACTCACCTATCAAATTGTGTCTTTAAAAGTTTAGATATGATGATATGATATATGATATGATATGATATGATATGATATGATATGATATGCTCTGCTATGCCATGCCCTGATGGCACCTCNTGATATGATATGACATGACATGATGGAAAATACACACTTGTTTATTCAGCACTCAGCCTCACCTGCAGGTTATTGCACTGTGATTTTGGAATTACCTTTAATTAATTTTACATTAGCTGCCATTTAAAATGTTATTATCAATAAAAAAATGTTATGAAGTTTCTATTTCTCAGCAACTGCTTCTTATCAGTGGAGCTGATTTAATATTTATCCATAGGAAAATGCTTACCTATTAAAAATATAATACTAGGCCAATAGCATCTCATTTATGAAAAACAGAAAAAAAAATCTTGGTGAAAATGTTGTTCTACCACACTTCTGGAATGGTATATTTCTCATAAATAAGTTTAATACTGTGTAAAATAAATATTTAAGTGTTTAGATTTGTTTGGAGTTTTTTTCCTTTTATCAGATCTTCTGGTTAATTGAAGAATTTCCTACTGGAAATTATGAATTCTGAGCAGCTTTGTACAAGTCCAAAAAGTACGTGAAATCTATTTATTTTCTCTTAAAAATTATTTCTTACATTTCATTTCTTGATCTAGTATCATTCTCATTAAGCAGAGCAGAGATTTTTGAGTGCTGTCTTTGGCAAATGACTCTTGGAAAAATAAAAATTTGTCCCTGATTTCACAGCCATCTTCAGTCTTTTCATATCTGTGTAACTGCTAAGAATTCAGGACAAAGACTATGAAACATCAATAATTCACATGCTCTTTGGTTCCATTAATACTGGAAGGGATGCAGATGAGACAAAGTAAAGCATACCTAAGAGAAGGACAAAACATTATTACGGCATCGGTTGAATTTGGAATTTCTCTCCTGCAACAAAGTAAAAAATATTTCAAAAAAAATATACTGTTTTGAATC
>WEKY01043830.1:0-87792 GCA_013390045.1 Picathartes gymnocephalus
AAAACAGGAGAGAAGAAACTATGGTTATTCTACAAACTCTTGCATTTTTTGGAAGACAACCCTCCTGAAGAATGAGACAATCAGTTGTTTGGAATCTTTCCTGCCCAGTGAAGTCACTCTGATTGCACTCACATTGCAGGTTACTTTGAATTCTGTGGGCTACTCAGTGGGCACCAGCATTCACCTGGTGATGCCTCACCCACCAGCTGCAAGTGTACCACTTGTGAGAAACTAATNNNACCACTTGTGAGAAACTAATCAGCACGAGTAAAGGCTTCAGAAGAAGTTCCTTGAGATCACTGGATAAAAGAAATTCTGTAAATGCAAAGGTGGATAGAAAAAAAAAAGCAAAGAAAATTTCATAAATATTCAACCCTGAGTGATGGGTGCTGCACAGATTGCATATTAATTCATGCAGTCTTGCAACTGCCTGCACTCTTTCTATGTAACTACTGTCAATCATCACAGCACTTCATGAAGCAGACAGCAGATTAGCCCCTTGCACAGCTCTCCATGTACCCCAGTGTTTAACTGAGTCTACCCATTCAAACTTTATGCTCAGTTATACCATTTCTCTTTATCCTCTTATGGCAGGAAAATTACACACACCCAGTTACTTCACATTTTTCTGTACTGTGACCAGAGGTTTTTCCAAGAAA
Organism: Picathartes gymnocephalus; assembly: GCA_013390045.1. Classification (NCBI taxonomy): domain Eukaryota; kingdom Metazoa; phylum Chordata; class Aves; order Passeriformes; family Picathartidae; genus Picathartes; species Picathartes gymnocephalus. Next base: position 660 of record WEKY01043830.1, read on the forward strand.
TATTGCATTCTATATAAAGTAAAAAATTAGAACCTGGAATATGAGAGAAATCTCTGATAGCATTTAAGGGTAGAGCTCAGAGTTTATACAGCAATGATTCATCAAAGAACCTCCTTCTCCAGACTGCCTTGGCCAATGCCAGCCTCAACGCTCTTTCCATGCTCCCAAACTCCTCTAACAGGCTAGTGGAACTCTATTCCACCTCTTAATATTTTTTTTAAATTCCATTTCCATATTTCAGTTAAATACTGATTGCCCCAGAGATGTAGAGCTACTGAAATAGATTTCAAGCAAAGTTTTCTTTATCTCAACAAGTCTCCAGGAAAAGAGGAGAAACCCAATTAAAATAAAAAAAAGAACAGGTTAAAAAGGAGAAGCGTGGGAATGAGCTTGTCAAAGAGGGTTTTTGATCTGTCTCACAAAATATTTGACTATGTGAGAAGACAAGTACAAGTAGATGAAATTTTCCGTATAAGAAAACTCCTCCACAGTCTAGTTTCAAAACAAAGAAGTACACACATTAATGTCAGCCATTCTGTGCCAACTGATTAATTTTTGTAATCTTGTTTTAGGTTTCCTCTTCAATTGTCAGTTGTAGTTTCTTAAGAAATCTGCACACAGCTGCATTTTTAAGCACTCTCTCTACTCGAACTAATCTCTTATATTGTACTTGTCAAAAAAAACCCCTTTCAATATTCTTTTCCCCTCGGAAGGAATAATTTATGGCAAAGCACATTTTCTCAAGACCTTTCCTTATCAGGAGGACATACGTGAAACTGTGGGCATAATTTTGGACTATCTTTTGCCTTCTTGATAACAAACAGTTTGTGTTACTAAAGCACTTCTTTATGCAGGTGGATGATAAAACCATCCTTCAAAGTGAAGAAAAATATTTCCTCACACAGCTATGATTGCACTTCCAACCTGCTTAGAAGAACAGATATTTTTGCAAACTTATTTTGAAGCTATCCTGTGTTGATACTACAAATTCACTGCTTCCTGAGAGCAGCTGCCTGGTACTGTCATAAGGTATAGCCACTTTCAGACTTTGTTTGTAACCAAAGGGCCCCCTGAGACATAAAAATACTCCAGGTATCAAGTCAATTTCAAAGTCTCCATGAGAAATTTGAATACTTCTTTTTTGCTATGGCAGCTGCTTTCTCTCACTGCTGGATGGTGGTGGAGTTGGAAAATAACCTAAACAGTTAACATGCAATGAAAATTCAGTAGCCTACAGGGAAAAATTTTTCAGTCCATTTTTGAGAAGAAAAACATCCAACCAAAACATTAACAATAATCACCCTGGTTAGCAATCTAAGCAGAGATTGTACAGACATGGTGATGAAGCTAAAATCGAATATTAGTATGGTGTTTCTAAGTTTAGTTGGTAGATTGAATCAGGAAAAGTGCCCTGTCTAGACAGTCTCAGCTTTGTAAATAAAGGAAAGACCCCATTCCCTGTTTTATCCACTCCTTTATGTGTTCACCTGAAAACACAGACATGCACACATCCAAGTTCACTCCAAGGTTTAAGAAAAGCAATATATTCCTTTTACAAAATACATTAGACATTTGGTTTCAAAATTATAGAGTTTCTGTTAGGCCTTTCAGCAATTCTTGTAGTGTTTATATAGGAGTGCTTCTGACACTAAATTATTTGCAAATGTTCCTCTTTTTGGAGGGGATTTGGAGCCAAATTATAATAAGTAAGAGCAGATTGACCCAGATTAAAAGATACAATTAGTCTGTCTGATTAGTAAACCTAAAAAGTACTACTTACACTAAGTTATTGTTTTTATGACAAAAGAAGACATTCTGGCAGAACAATAAAGTCAGTGCCATGGAGAAGAACCTTGCAATTTACTCCAAACAGTTTAAAAAAATCAGTTTAGAGATACAGCAATTCAGTAGAGCTGAAATATTATTATTCCAAAGGTAAGTCTAATGATACAAGTAAATACATTGTAACTGTATATGCCTGATTCTTTTTCATATCAAAGCCATTTTTTTCTTCTGGCATGGGTGAAATTTTAACCATATGCAAAATCTCACTGAATAGACTAGGTTCTCACAAAAAATGTTTTTTCCGAGTAAGCACTCGGGCCCAAACCAGCCTCACTTTACAGCTCCAGTGGGACCTGTCTTGGTATAAAATGAAATGAAAATGAGGTCTTCATGTGTGTAAATATATATATACATGTATATTTTTATTTACAGAGATGTAGAATTACAAAGTTATTCCTTTAGGGACCCAACTTTAAAATAGTATATATTGGCTAAATTTAATGTCAAACAATGCATCAGTCACTATTCGTGGAGTGGGGGAAGGAAGAACTGAATCTATTTGCTAGCCTATAAACCACTATGATTAATTAAATAAATACAGTAAGAGTATTATACTCTGTAAGATGCTACTGTGATCTGTACTACTTCTGTTCAAGCACTTCGAAGCAAAGCATCATTCCCAATTCTCCTGAGCCTGAAATGTGTGTTTATTGTGTGAACCTGTCACATGGCTCAGCCGTGGCTGCACACGACAGTCAGTAAATAAAGTGAATTGTGGTCACGAAGCACGGGCATCAATGCTGGGCAATGAGGCATCCTCAGCAGGAATTCTTCCCAGCCTGGAAAAGCTGGTGGTCATTGTGGCCTGAAAAGGTTCTACTCTAATGGGCCACGTTTCATCAACCAACTCAAAGCTGGCAGTTCCACCATCTGGTGCTTCCAAGTCTGCTGAGCCACTTGCACACCAGTGTTACTGGTTTTATACACTGACTTCCCAAATTGCTCATAAAATACAGGTCACATCTAGGAGCTGTGTCCTGTTTTCCCTCACAGCACATCTCTGGAGAGGCCATCATCTGATTTTGAAAGACTCAGAATAGCAGGAGCTCCTGGACAGCTCTCTCAAGTGGGAAATAACAAATTTTGTTCCAATCTCTCTCCTATATAGAAAATATGCTCATTTTCCCTCATTCTGGGAGGCAGTTTCCCATCTGCTGCTGAGTGCTATGATGCTATAACTGTGACCATACCCTAAGCAGTTTCAGGATGACAGTGAAATGTGCATTTTTAAGACTAAAGGGAGAAGGAAAAGCCTGATGTCGAGACAGGAAGCTGATGAGTCTTGTAATAGCTGACTCTGCTATACACTGTCTTTGTGAGAACAGGAGATGCACAAAAAAGTGACCTGCAAGAGACAGGAAGATGCCATGGGAAATGTTTGCTGAATATTTTGAGAGTCAGAGTTAAGATTTATGCAAAAAAATCTTATTTTGGGCTACTATATCCATGTTTCCAGTCGAGAATTATTTGTGAATGTCTGTCTGTATAGGTACATGTTATGGCACATCTTCATGTCTACAGGTACGTGAGAAATCAATCCTGCCCTGTGTGTCCATCATCAATACTTCATGTGTGTTCTTTTGTTATAGAGTACATTTAGATTTATTACGTGCACACCCAGATTTTATGGCAAATGACATCAGGACATTACAATGAATTGAACTGATGACTCAAAATCATGACTGCAAAGGCAACTGCTGTGAGTTTAAAATAAGCAATAATACACTGAATTGAAGACTAGGAGCAGAAAAAGTTTTCACTGAGCACACAGAATGACCTTGGGGGAAATTAGGCATCCTGCTGTCCCAAGGGACAAGGGGAAAAGCCTCAGCCTGCTGAATGTGAAGCATCCTTACTCAGCAAACAGAGTAGATGAACCCTCTCCCAAGCTGGCACCTTAAGGGACAATGCTTGGTTGTATTCCTGTGACTAAATGGGAAAAGGAGCGCTCAGTCAGGATGGAAGGAGAGTGTAAGTCATCAGTGAGGGAAAGGTGAGGTCTTTGCAGATGCACAACAGCTACTTCCAACTGCATCCATGTCTGCTTTCCCCCAGACACAGCTGACTTCCAAAATGTTTTAATAACCATGTATTAAAATACATGCATATAAACATATACATATAAGCTCTTCAAACAACTGAAGCTCTCCTACAAGGGTTAGAGTACAGACATGCTAGAGGAAAGGAGGTAAAGTTACCCTTGAACAGCAAACTCTGCTTCCTTTCATACACCCCTATCTACACACACACAGATCCCTCTCCCCCAAATTCCAGGCTGACCATACACACCTATTTTTGTCCTAATAAGGATGATGTAAGAGTGCTCTTATAAATTTTGAAAGTGAGCATGACAGAAAGTTGCAGGGAACAAATATCACAGAAAGCACGTATTTCTGCCTCAGTCTAAGTTCTTGGCAGTACCCACATTTTATTTGAACCCCATGTTCATCCCTGCTGCACCTTCAGAGTAGCTACAAAACCCATCTGAAAGCCTGGGTAGTGGCCTCATGGTTGGCCAAGGGTGATTTCTGCGCTACGTTAAACCCACGGTCACAGAAGCAACAGAAGTACAAAGTATCTTTATGGCATAAGTTTTAGAAGTCTGCCCATTACTTTCTGCATTTCCCTTCACTCAGAGAAGTTCCACAGGGCAGCTGAACTAATGTAATATTTATCAGCTTCAGAAGAGTGGGCTTGCTCCATCCCACCTAACCAAGCTCAGCTGAGCATCCAGTTAGATACATTCAAACCTTGCAATGAGATGTTTTAATTTTCTGCAAGCTAATAATTACTGTAAATGATCCTCAAGGCAGAAACAACACCCTCAGACCAGAAATGGACTTATAGGATAAGTCCCAAAATCTAGGTCTCTTGTTCATAAATTCCAGTGAGCCCAGGTAGTCATGATTTGTCTTTCCAGACTGCATCCAGCAAAGAGTAGTGATCACACAGCCTTCTGAAAAATAAGTATAATTTATAATGGTATTGACACATGTGCCATTTCTGGCCAGGGTGAGCTGGGCTGATGCTCCTGAGTCTTCTCAGACAGCAGCTTTGTCTCAGTCAAAATCTCCTGAACCATAAAATTCCATCTCTAAACAGATCACCCTTTGAAATCTACCATCTACTTTGTTTTCCCCCCTCCTGTGTTTGTGGGACTTTTCTTGCCCTGGTTCAAATAGCTGAAGAGGAATCTTCAGAGCTGATAGAACTTTCCTAAATGATTTTTAATGGCGTGCCAAGAAGTTTCAACTTGGCCCATTCCTTCTCCTTCTACTTCGCCCTTTCAAATCCTCCGTTAAGTGAAAACAATGTATTTTTACAATAAACATACCACAAAACACATCCATATATAGACTGATTGGATTATTATTGCAGAGCAGCTCTGATTTTTCCAAAGCAACTTATCTTAGTCATCACTATACAACACAGAAAAAGTCATAAAATGAGAAAGAAAAAAAGAAACTCAAAACCTTCTCTTTAACATTCCTCATTGACAACATCTTATGTATTCCACTTTGTCCTAAGTGCTTCTCTAATGCTTTAGTAACTTGCTGTCCTCTGCCTACCACTGAAAGTGGGCCAAACAGGGCATGTGCTTAGCAGGGCACATTTTTTAATGCAACAAAGGAAGTGAAGTATCTCCTATGAACTTAAACTGCAGGCTTTGGGAGAGAGAAGAAAAATCTGGGAAAGGGGAATGAGAATATGCTTAAAACACAGAGTGAATATCCATACTGCAAAATGACTATAGAATATATAATTACAAGTTCTTGGCTGCTGTGTTTTGTCTCATCCCCCTTAAAAGCTGCATTGTGACACAGGAACCAGCATCAACGCTAATTGTGTCACCAGTAACAATGACAGTTATTATTACTTTTTATTATATGCAAATTCTCCATTTGTTCCTGCAGCTAATATGGCCTTTAATCTGGTATCAGTACAGCATAGGTGAATTCTGTTTTTACTGGCAACAACATATTCCCTGCTAGGAAAATATGACTCGTCATGGAAAAGGCTTAATCTTGAAATTCAGCTATTTTTTATTTCTTGGTGGCCTCTAATTGCAAGCTTGGGGCAGTGCACGATAATTATCAGTCTGCAAGCATGAAAAGGAGTAAATGCCAGTCAGGCTATATGGTTGCTTTGTGCACACAACATGTAAAGAACTCTGCCATGTCAGTGGTGGCCTGGCAGCTTTCCTCTTCAGTGTAATGGCAGTGATTCAGCTGGTAACTGGATGAAAAATTGCAGCAGGTTTCCCTGTTATGATTCTTTCATGCATCTCTGTCAATGACAGTTTACATTCTGGGATTGAGATAATTTGTTTCCTGTTTGCTCACAGCTTCAGGCTTTTCTTGTTTGGCACCACGGATTTAAAGCCCTCCCCCCCAGCAAACCACAACTAAGGGGTTGAGGGATTACAAGGCTTAATACTTTACAGCTCAGCACATGTACAGAAAGTTGGAATTACTGTAAAAGGAATGATGACTAGATATTCCTGTGAAATAGATACATCACGTGTGCAGATATGTGTGTCTATGTAGAAAGAAGCCCACAGAGCAGTGAGGTGCTAGACTAAAAGGTTTATTAGCAGACTGTCTTCTCATCTTCTCATAAACTAACAGGCTAAACCTCAGAAAGAAAAGAAACATAAATACAAATAACCTTTTTTAAAATATGTTTCTTCCCCTAAAGCTACTTGGAAAAGGATAATGAAGTAAAATGGACACTTCAGAAGACTTCAAATAGTCAGACCTTTCTGTAGTTTGATGAAAAAGATGTTGCTGCATCTATAGAGTAATTAAACAAAAGTGAGGGCATAAGCACATGCATGAACAACCTGACAGAGTACCAATCACACCTGCCTGGTAGGAGAGATGCTTATACCCCATGTGCCAGATCTGAAATATTTCACTCCCGTGCTTCCCCACCATCAATACACGGACCCTCCCAATGCCTGTCTGAAGTAGGGAACTGCTACTACCTACAAGAACCAATGTGTAAATGTCAGCACAGACAGGAATGCTAAGGCTTGCATTTAACTCCTGCTAAAATTAACTGGAGTTGATTTCAGCCTTGAAAAATGTAACCCTGAGATCTCAGAATAAAACATGAGGGTAAAGCAGTGAGACTGGAACAAAATGGTGAGTGTGCAATTAAATGGAGACCTGAATATAAGTTGCCCAATCTAGCATCTTTCTTACTCAGCTATCCTTTATCTATGAAACTAAGTATTGTTTGTCACTCTTGTCATGGTCAGCAAAACTGGGTGAAATGCAGAGTTTATTTGGTAAATGCCACCTGTTTTTTGTTTTTCTATTCAGTAGCTGCTCAGAAGCAGTTCAGCTTTTCCTTGAAAGAGTATTTGTATTCAGAGAATTATTCGTGGTTGCCAGCTTATACTCAAGCAGCTCATTACAAGCATTCACTCTTTAAGTACTTGGTTAATTTTGATTAGATAAATGGCTATAGGGTATGTTTCTGTCCCTGACTAAATCTCTTAAGTGTTCAGTTTCTTGTTGATTAAGTACTCATGTTTACAAATTTACAACTCTATTTCTAAGACTGTTTTTACATATTTATTTAATATACAATCTTTCAAACATTACTGCCATAAGAAAATAAGCTTTGTCACAGCAGTTCAAGCAACAGTCTCTGGTGACTGAAGTTTCAGAAGGGGCATTACTTGTTTGAGAGTACAGCTGATGTCATCCTATTTGAAAACTCAGATATAATGTATTATATAGGTTAAGTGTACGAAAATTAGTCTTAGAGTCATAGTGTACTATAGGAACCACTCTGAACTTACTAGAATATTTTAAAATAAAATGGTATAGTCAGATTTTTAGAAATGTTTCTGGACGTAGACCACAGAATTAAATCCACTGATCTGTCCTTGTTGCTTTGCATGGATCCAGAGTTGCAAAACAGTTGTGCAACTCTGTTCATCAGAGAGTTTATTACTGCTTATATCATCAAAATGGTGCAAAGAAGCTTTTTACAAGTGGTCTTCGGCACCTAAACTAAGACAAAACATTGCTATATTAGCCCCTTGTTTCCATCAGATTCACTCACATTTACTGCTGGTTGTATATAGGAATTCTAAGAATGAAGATGTGGCCTTTGGGGGAAACACTATTAAAAGATCTCAGGATCAAGTCCTGAATTAGGTTGGACTTCAAATATCAGTTCTTTGTGTCAGATGAAATTGAGCAGAAGAGCCAAAAGGAGGCCAAGGCCAAGCTGCAGCCTAGCAGAGGTGGGCCAGCAGAGGCAGCCAGGGAGCACAAGTGGCAAGAATAGAAACTAAACTCCTTTGCAGCAACGGTGTGAAAGGCACTGTTTGAAATGCCCACTCTGAGCAGATTCTCCTGAAAAGAAAGGCAGGAAAAGGATAACCCACTTTGCCAACTGAGTCAAGCCACAGTCCCCACGCAAAACTGACACTAAGTATTTTACTCTTTACAAATAGTCTTTATAATTGGGATTTTTAAATAATCCTTCTTAAAAGGGATTGCAGCTGTAATCAATTTGTGGAGGGCTGTTTTAATAAGAAGCTGCTCGAATAGGATTAACTATGAGACCCTAGACCTCTTTCCTCCAGTCCTTAAACTCCTATTTGAAACATTTAGATACCCCATAAATTATTTATTGGTCTTACAAGGTGTCATCAAGCTAAGAAAATGATGCTTGACAAGTTGAAAACCGTAACCATTTCCACCAATTTGTTAACAGCCTCTCCCACATGGCATGTAATGTCTCACTTCTGCCTTGTCTTACAGGAACAGTAGTTACATTCACCCATTGCACCAAAAGCACATGTGGAGAGCTGTCAGACCTTGTGCATTCTGTTTATTTCAGGAAATGATCCAGAAAATAATTTATAGATAGCTTGAAAACAGAATGTCAAAGTGGATTTCCGTTTTTCTTGCAAGGTTCTTAAACAACAAGGGAACAGAAAAAACAGAGTATTTCACTCCCTCTGTCTGCCAGAACGCCCCCTCTGATTTCTGGACTGCACAGATCAACACATACATAGGCATGCTATGGAAAGGAATACAGGGAAAATCTATGAGGGTTTTGGCCAAGAAAAGTGGAATCACCCCTTCACGTTTCTCAACAGGTCTATCTGTTAGATAAAGTTGGAAAAAAGGCTACTAGATTTTTTTTCTTTTTTTTTGGAGGGCTTCTCCAGCAACACTGGTTAGCGATGACTGGTAAAAAGACAGAGAGATGGGGATGTATCTTTTCTGAATGGGATCTGGCTCAAGGGTCACTTCAAGCATGAGGCAATCTGCATTTAGCAAATATCATCTTAAATCAGTCTTTATAACTCTGATTATCTGAGAAGGACAGAAACTCACTGCACCTGAAAATAGGTTTCTGCTCATCACTGCTTCTTGTGGGAATGTAATACAAGGTTTCATGCTTGCTTTCCTCTCTAGGGTCTTAACACCCTGACTCCCACAAGGAAATGTTCAATCATTAGTTACAGCAGTTTTGTGGGGATCCTAGGCCATAAGCACTTTCTTTAAATACTTTGTTAGTTTGTTTTGCTTGTTTTTATTTATTTAGGTATTTACTTTTTACAACCACCATGACATTATAGATTTGATCCGTGGTGCAACCAATCTTTGTACCATGAAGCCATCTGTGCCAATGTATCACAGAAAGCAATTAAAAAACTGGTTAATCAAAGACTTCAAAGTGAGAAGCTCTAATTTATTACATGCTGTTTATTTACTGTATTATTCTACTAATACCTGATTAGTCAGCCCTCAATAGCAATAATAAAACTGTCCATGGGACCAAGGCTCACGGGGGGAGTGACCTGTAGTTCTGCAAGTGTACAGTTTCCACAGACAGAATATCTGAAACTAAATCCACTTAAAAGCACAGAACTGGGGAAACTACAGATGCACACAAGTAAGGTTTTGTCTGATCTACTTCCTGATATAATTTCAAGTTCACTGAACTTCTTTGATGTTTGTTCATTTTAAGAGACAGTGACTGCTGAAAGCTTCTCTTCCGTTCGGTCGTGGTGCACAAAGGACAGCAACAGCTACCCACCATTACTTCTGGACTATCATGTACATCTGACTATATCAAATATTTAAACATTGGGACTGGGTGTGGCCATTTAATAGAAAATCTCTGAGTCTTAAAAAGGGAGAAAACAGAATATGAAGTGAAAAAAATCAGGGAAAAAAATATTTTTACTTTCAAAAATAATTAAGCTGTTTGTTTCTGACTCCTTATAGACACTATGAGATTATGGTTTGATCCTTTGTACAACCCATCTGTTTAGTATGAAGCAGTGTTAGTGTATCACGTAAAGCAATTAGAGAAACTGGTTAAACAAAGACTTCAAAATGTGAAGTGTCTGGCAGTCCTGGCTAAAATATTTAAGATACAATACAGTGCCTTTTCCACAAACTGCTCTATGAAATAGATAACTCCCAGCAGACTGGAAACATTAGCAGAGACATCACTGAAAACACAAGCTTAGATTTAATGCAAGAAAGTTGATGCTCTCTTCCACCTGATTTTTACATGCTTGTATATGATTTTTAAGCCACCTCAGCACTTTAAAAACAGGTACTTCTGCTTCAAATTTACAAATTTGAAGTGAGTGAAAGCAAATAGTGTTTTCCCATTTCCTTTGAAAATCTTGATTTTGACTGCTAAAGCAGGAAGTCAGCCATGAAGTTACTGTAAATCACAAAAAGAAAACACAACTTTTAGAAGCTGCAGTTTACAGGTGAGAAACATTTTATAAGAGATGCCTGAATATGCAGAAATATTTGAATATGGGTGTTTCCTTGTTCAAGGTAATTTGTAGAGCTTTTATGATAGTACAGCCCTGCTCGTTCATGAACAAAGGTATTTGTGGTTTTAGGCAGACACACAGAAGCAAATGAGTTTAGAAGATGCAGAAAGCAATATAATTCAGCAGGGGGAAAATGGAGAAATTCTTGAGCTGCTAATAGAAAAGAAGTGCATTGGCCTAGAAACCCTTTTTTGTTTATAATTTCATAAACGGAGTCAGTAGCCTGAGACAAGCCTGTCACATCTTTGGCACTGAACAGGGGTCAGTGATGGATAACTGACCTCCTTTCTCACTTTTATCAACAAATGTCAAAAAAGGCAAACAACAGCAATGACATCCTGCCCAAACAGCCAGGAGTGTTTCATTTTCTTTGCACTTCTGTTTCCTCTGTGCCTTTAATCAGGGCTAGGGGATGTAATTGCTCTGTCTGGGCACAGCTTAAGGCATGCTGTGCAACTAACAATTAGTTTAGAGACTGAGATCTATAAATTTTGAGAAAAGAGTAAGAGGATTTGGTGTGCTTGAGCTATCCTTTCTAATGAAGAAAAATATCACACCGGAAGGGACCCAGAGTGTTATCAAAGCAACTTAATATCATCTGGTAGTGATTTGTAGGCCCTCATAATCTATTGTGATCATGTTGAAGGGGGAGGAAAAAGTCCACGTGTTCCACTATTTATGAGATTTCCCAAATGATGGCCGCCATCTGTGCAAACGCCACTAATCTCAGCCACTGTCCTCATGGCAAATGGCTCCATGGGATTGTCCCAGGCAAGGGAAACACTGCAGGAATGTTGGGCTATTTATTGTTTATAAAAATAAACCAACTGGACTAAGACATATGCGAGGAATTTATATCAAACAGCTGCAAAAGCAAGTTGCCTCAATAGGCAGGGTGCATCGATGATGCAATCAGACCACACCGAAAGCGTTTCCTATTCATCTCAGAATATACATGGCACGCTTGAGATACTGATTTGTCCCCATCTACACCCAAACTCACCTTACATGGATATCCTTAAAGTAATTTCTGAAAACAGTTTATGTAGACAGAAACTGTTTTATTATGTGAGTTTATTAGCTAAATAAATATAAACAAAGTCTAAGGACAGTCTGTCCCCATAGAATCTTACCTCTCTCAAACATTCCCTCATTGCTCTCTCAGCTAAACAAGCACAATGCAGATACTAATAGTCAGTGTCAGTGAACCACGCACACCAAGTTCCTAAGATTTGAAAATTCCTTGTTTTATGGTTAAAAGTCTAATCCCACTAAAGTCCTTTCCTAATTTCTTAATGAAGAAGACCAATTCCATCACAATAAGAAACAACATTCAGTGAGAACAAAGAGTCAAGGAGTAATGAGATAACACCAAAATGACAAATGGCGTCACAGCAAACCCACAAAGTACAATATTTTAGTGTTGAGCCTGCATAACAGCATCAGACAAAGGGGAAAAGAGAGCTGATCAGAGACAAGCTTCTTGCCTTTTTAAAGCTGTTTTACCAGACATGCTTGACACTGGAGAGAATCTTACTTTTTTAACTGTTAATGGGTTAGTATATGTACAGCAGCCTCTGGGAAATTCTCTTTCTAGGTCTACATGCTTGAAAACAGCTATCTTCACTTTTCATTAAAACTGCATGCACTTCGAAACACCTGCCTTCAGGAAAACTCCCAAGCTGATTGACTCTAACATGAGAATTAATTCAGGCTGCTTTAGTGTGTGGACAAGGCTACACAGAACAGTGTGTCAGAATTAGGCTTTTCCATAATACAAACTGGCAAGGATTGCTCTTTTGGGAATCCTGCTCAGCTGGAATTCAAGCACTTTGTTTGACAACTGATTTTCAAGGTGTGTGTCCTTTTCTTTTAAACAAACACATGATGCTTGAAAGCCAAGGTACAACAGTGCTTATGTACATATATATGAATGAGAAAAGGACAGTTTCTAATAAATTCTTTGCTATAACTTGTGAATGTTACTTAGCCATGCTAATGCCAGAATTTTCCAGCTAGGAGGAAGGAAAAAATGTTTTGTTTGCTCATTTTGTTTCAAAAGAGTGATCATAAATGCCTCTAGTAGATAACAATTGTGCTTTCTGGCTTCTGGGAGACTCTAGAATTTGGGTCTTCCTTTTTTTGGTGGGGGGGAACATCTCTGCACAGTCATAAGACATTCTAGCTCAGACACTGTTAATGTATGTGGTACACACTTGAGTTGGATGCTTGTGATTAAAGAAACAACCCCCCAATGCAACCCTTCACCCCAAAACCAAAGGCGTTAGCCACCCAAAGAACAGTTTCTGTGCTACAGTGCATTGGTCACACTGATTTTGCTGAATCCCAGGCCCCAACACCTGCCCATAGATATCACACAAATATTTTTAAGTTCTCTGTCCACACCCAAATTCAAAAAGCTCTCATTTGGGCATTGGTTAGGGTCCCAGTTCTCCTGCAGTAATAGCTGATCTTTAAAACAGCATAAAGGCTGTTTAAAGTCATTAGAGAATCTGACAATAAACTCACTCTTTTACAGGCAAGAGACAGTTGAGAAACAAATTCAAAGATATCTGTTGTCTTAATAATCACTGAAATGCAATCTTGGTGTTGCTCAAGGTGTAATTACCTGACATTTTTCTCTGACAGTAAGGCATAGAAATTCTTGTATTTCTTTTAAATGCTGACTGTTCATTTCTGTTCCTGTGCTGCAGTTAATCCTCTTCTGTGCTGAAATCTACAGAAGTGGCCTCACAAAAATCTGTAGAAGCACAGTAAAGGTGAGGTCTGTCACCCAGAAGTCAGGGAACCTTCACCTCTAGAGAAAATAGATCCAAGAACTGCATCAGGCTTCATTTCTGATCGGATTCCAAACTGGTTTTAGTTAGAGTACATGTAAAGTCCTAAAGCTTACTTAAGGAAAATTCGTGTTTCAAAGAATGCTAAGTCTAGGAATATAGCCTGAAAAATTAAACTGGGAACATTTAAAGATGCCTCTCTTAGAACTGGACTGAGACACTCCACATGAGCATGTGAAATGATCAGTATTAAACAATGTGCCTGGCAGAATTTCCTTGTGTCAATGAATGTCTCCCTCCTTGCCAGTATCTGCTCACCTATTTGAATACAGAGATATCATTTTAGGTCTATTACCAAACACATAACTGTTCCTAACCCAGGTAGGATTGTTATGCACGGACTCTCAGGAAGAAAGCACAGCAGATCAACCAAAGGTCACTGTGCATAAGAGAACCCATGTTCAGGGTACAGGTAGGTGCTCTTATGCACCAGCCCATGGTCCAACACTGCAGAAACAGCTCCAGCATCCTTCCCCCGTTCCTGCTGTCAGTGGGAGTAACCAACAGGATCAGTGGGAGCCCACCTCAGCTCGGTTTCCCAAAAGGAAGTCTCCTGCACTGGGACACTGTTCTATCTCCTTCTGCAATTTATTTCATTCCGAGTTGTACCACTGGAACTGTTTATGAAGTCAAACTATAAAGTTTGTTGTAAACTGATATGGGTTCTAAAGCTTTTGTGAAATGCTGGTGGCACATGTGAGGTTGGCACCAGTCTCCCAAATCAGTTGTGCTACATGAGAGATGTAACTTGGAACATGGAACTTTATCTAAGGTTATCTTTTCCCCACCAACTTTTGTGTACCTTATGTCATTAAATTCACAAACATGTCACAGAAGCTGATGGGAAAAGAGTTGCAGAGCTTGAGTCTTACCAGTGAACAGTCTTTCCAAAAGGAAACCTTACACAGGCATTGGTTTGTAAAAACGTATGCAGATGGCCCAGGAAAACTGAAGTCCCTAATTTTCAAACATAGAAAAAAAAATAGATTGTGTCCTTGTGTAAATGCATGCCAGGGAAGTACAGTCATGAGGTTTGAAATGATGCCTGATTTTTCCTCCCACTCTCTCAAGCACAAAACTATCAGAAAATAAAATTCACTAGCTGAGTGCTTTTTAGGTTTTAAAACAACTTTATAACTTCAGTGTACTTCCTACTCCTACTTATTCCTGCATCAGCAGTCATGCACAGCACTGTAAAATACCATGTTTCTCACTCCTCTGAAATGTAAAGCTATATGCTACCTGAGATATGTTGTTTCAAGACTGCTGAGTGATTCATACTATGATGAAGCCTTACTATGATGGGAGGACAACAGGCCATTCAGAGTATGCCAGTAACTAAGTTTTTTCACAAGTTATTTATCAATCTTTCAACATATTACCACATTTTCCCTATTAAAACACACAGAACTATCACCCAGGAGCTAGCAAAAACTGTGGCATTTTGTTCCTGTTCACAAAATGTGGTAGAAGTACCGGTGACCTAGAAATATAAAGTGCTTTTTACTGTATATAGCAAGCATAAAGGGTTTCAGACTGCAAGATGCACAACTGCTTCACCACAAAATGAGTAGAAATGTTTCATTTCAGCAGAGCCTGGTGATTATTTGTGAGCTGCGTAATATGAGGAGCCCTACACAGAATTTCCCTCTAATTAGCAACTATGTATGTCCAAGTGAATTGAGAAATAGAACTTAGAAAGCCTTAAAAAAAGTTATTTGCAGTGCTATCATTCCCTCTGTTTTAAGCATCAAAAGATTAAGATAGAAGATACAGATACACAATGAGGATCTTACCTTTTACTTCAATTTGAGAAGCGATCTATCCTGTAAGACAACAAGAAAATATCTTTGCTGTTTTTATGCTGACAATTTATTTTTGTGATCCTAGACATCCTCTTTTTTTCATCAGGTAATAACTGAAGCACTTTCTGAGGAAGATGAAGGTTTTAGTCAGGCTCTCAGAGGTTGAATAAGAGCAGCAGTTAAAGCAGGGCAAAGGCAGAGCTTGAGGTTTACCTACATTTCTATTTTACCTTTCTATAAAGTAGGTGTAGTCTTCTATCTCTTTATAGACGTATATCTAAATATCTTTAAAAAGGTAAGTAGATCTTCTCTACTTGCTAAACACATATGATTCACTCATGAAAAGAACAATTTTCAAGCCCTGGAATCAGACTTGTTTCTTTTTTTTGAATCGGGTCTGTGAGAGGCTAAGCTATTGTAAGGAAGCATGAGGGAGCTATATTTATTTGCACCAGCTAAATATCTCATTTGTCAGCATTTTGAACAGGAGCAGTCTGCAGATGGGTGTCTTTCCCCTCCATTTGTCCTTTCCACAAAAGGACATTATTTGTCCCCTCTCCAAGCCCCCTGCAGCATCACGAGCCAATACTCCTGGAAGGCCATGTGAGTACCACCAACGTCATACCGTGCAATTCAAGCAGAACACTGATGGACAAGATCTACATCTTCACAGAAAAACCCATGAGAAAGGAACTTATTTTATAAATTAGAATACATCACTTCGCACTTTTAAGAAGCTACATGGGATTTTTTTTAGCTATATAATTTTGGGCTATATGACTAGTGAAAAAAATGTCTATAACGAAGATTAACTTGGAACAGACAAGATAAAATTTATAAATGTTTTGTATTAAAGCCAGTTGAATCCACTGGAAACTTGAGAAGTAAACAAAAAGACTTAGTCTAAACATTAGAGAGACTGAAATTTAAATGTTATGATATAAACTCATTTTACCTGTAAAAGTTCTGCAATGGATAACAAAGGTATTTTAATGCACCCATCATCCTCTAGAAGTGCTTTGACCCTTAATACACTCCCCTCCTGTCAGCAAACCTGAAATCTTAAAACCAACAAACTCTGTGGTGGGGAGGGAAGGGGAATTACTGCCACAAACCTGAAAATTTAATAAATGAAAAAGCATTTTAAGATTCCAGTCAGTCTTAAGCGATATGACCACAACATATCCCACCACGTATAATGACAGAGTGGAGTCAGGGGGTGGTGTCAGCCCTGAAAGGGGAGAGGAGGATCCTGCAGGGCTGAGCTTTGCCCCAGGAGCTGCTGCACCCCCAGAGTGGGTGGCTGTCCAGGCAGCTGCTCTGGTGGTGTGGCTTCCTCAGAGACCAAAATTCTGTGTGACATTTAGCCCAAGAATGGTGAAGTGTGGTTAGAAGCCAAAGCTACTTTTCACTTCTGATAGCATTATTTTCTGCTGGGTTTCACACTCACTGGGCAAGAGACTGCTCTACAAAATCACCTTTTCCTTACATTGATTTTCTAGTTGCTTTGCCTTTCCGAGGTTTTGTGGAGCAGTAAGGATCATGTAATATTGAGCTTACAATAAACAAGACCTGGAAAAGGACTCTGTATGACATTAGGAGGCAGAACATAAGCTGATTTTTTAGATCAGTCAGTAAAATAAAAAAAAAAAAAATAGATTAGCCTAATGAAGTGTCTTTTTGTTCATATTTTCCTATTCTTTAAACAATAAAACTATTTTTCAGGTTTCAGAAAAGAAGGAACAAAAATCAAAGCAAGGAATGTTCTCAGCATTCTTGAAACAAGTGAGTCTTCATATTACTACTTTTTATGGAAGTGACTGTCAATCATCAGTCTTCAAAACTGTCATAAACACCCACACATGCTATTTCAAAGATACCTAATGTAGGATATATAATACCATATTTCAAGCTAGATTCAAAGCTGTTCATCTATCTAATAGTTAGGAACAAGGAAAAACACAAACATCAAATGAAATGAAATGTATTTGTTGATGCTAACTGCAAATATTCGTTTTATAAAAATTAATTCTATTACATATCCATTTAAAAATAATTTTTCATGTCTAAATGATGATAGGGATCCTGAAATTACTGCCTCCATAGAGAACCACTGATCCAAGCAGCTGATCTGCCAGACAGGACCAATATTAAAGTGCATGTCATGGCTTACAAATTTCCTCATTTCTTAAAGAAATCAATAATCTTTCACAGATTTCATCCCATTGTGACCTCATCTCAGATACTCATCAAGAATTTACAATCCACAGAAGCAGGGAGGGGAAATTCCACAAACTCCTATTTGTGGAAGGCACTCCTCCTCCAAAACAACAGAAATATTCATCACAGCTTACAGATCTTTAAAGATTCTGTTAGCAAGGTATATTAAAGACAGAAAATATGCACATGACAGATTTTTCACCCTGTTTTCAAATTTTTAGGAAAAATAATCAGCAACAGTGTATTTGGAACTGCACAAGACAATAAATTATATCTTGTTCATGCTGTAATTGAGCCAAGAGAGAAACACTGGGCAACCAAGGGTTGATTGTAAGCATGTCTACACAATCCCAGGATGATTGCTTGCAAAGAACTGCAAAGGAACACGGGCAGAATGAAGTAAGGAGAAATTATTAGGACAGAAAACTTTCAAGTGCTTTGCTCCTTGATCACCTCTGATGTTTAGAGTACCTGATAGAGTTTCATCCAATCCAGAAACTTTACACATTCCTGCAGTGACAGTGCTGTTGGTTGAAACCAGAGGGACCACATCTATCTATGCAAAGTTCATCAAGCAGCCCGAGGACACGGCCACATGTCACTGTTGTATCGCACAAACGACACAGACTCCAGGCTGAGCAGAAGGCAGTGAGCTCTTTACTTCAAAAATGTCTCTCTTTTTATAGGATACATGGCACAAACATATACTATTGGTTAAGATCATTAACACCCCCTTAAAGCTACTGGTTAATTGTGAATAACAACTGAGTTCCAACCTCTTTATGGAAATGACCAGGTGCAACTGTGTTTACGTTCTTGCATCTTGCCGTTCTCACAACAATCCTAGTAGAACCATGAGAAAACATTTATCTCTGCACTAAAGACTGCAGCAAATATGCCTGAGCTTTCTCTCAGGCTTCTGACAGTATCCACAGCCACAGGGCACTGAAAGTGGTCAGGCTTCCCCAGAGGCACTGGTGGTCCCTCACTGTGCTTTGTTCCAGCAGGCCAAGGTCCTCGCAGGATACAACCAAACCTGAGCCTGAGGCAAGTGGTGTGTGGATGCTAAACAAAAGGAATCACAGGTTCAAACAAATTTTAACCTAACATTCCATTTTTGTGACAACCCTTAGGTGAAAAAAGTTCAACAATGACTGCGGAGCATTGGAACTGCCAGGAAAAATGTGGGAGGAGCAGCTGGGCTTGCCTCCCTGTGGCTGGGGCAGGTGGCAGAGCCACACTGGCACCAAGTGCATCCCCCTGCATGGGTCCTCCCTCTGAGCTGGCACATTAATGGAACTTCAGGCCCACTAAAAATACTGGATATATTTCTCAATCCCAACTCCAGCTTTCAAATGAGTGCATTATTTATTCATTAGTACTACATTCAAAGTGCTGTTTCCCTTGTTACTTGGTGAATAAATGAAAGAACAGTGACATCACTCTAAATCCCAATTTACAGCTCTTGCAAGCCCCAGATGACTGTATCATAAAATTCTCCTTACCCTCCCCCTCTCCACTCCTTTCTGCCTTGCATCTGATTGCGTAAGGAGCTGCCCACTGCAAGGAGCTGAAGGCTGACCTGGTGGCCTGATCTAAGCAGAGGAAGCTATAATAATGATCAATAGATTCCAAATGGGACAAAGGACAGTCCTAGACTCAATACGTGGATCAGAGGATTGGGCTCTACATGTAAGGTGCACCTGCAGATACATTTTTTCTCTGGAGAAAGACTGGACAGAGAACGTAGGGCAGACTGGACCATACAGACACAGTACACATATGTGGAGGATATCCTTGCTTCCTTGTTTGCTTACTTGTCTTATGAAAAACAAAGTATTTATCTAAAAAAATGTAGACCTGATTAATTCCTGAGTCTTGATTTTGATTTCTTCTTTGGGTGATGCCCCAAAACATCTCTGGTTCTCATGTGTGGCTGAGCTCCCCATGACTGTAACACACAGTTTGGCTCTCATAAACTTCCTCTGCCGAACTTGCAAACTTGATCTTGTAAGAAATAGAGCAAAATACAGAGAGATTAAATAGTGGGAGGTGTTCAAATTGGATAGGTTTAGAACAAGCTTCAAATTTTATGTTCAGGTACTGGCCTTTTATAGGAGAATTCTAGCTTTGGCTATCCAAAAAATTCAGCACACACTGGCCTTTGGGGTCCTGATCCCTGCTGCTTTTGACACATCATACTTGTAAGGATAATATAAACCCCAAATGCTTAATACAGCAGACTAATAGGATTTCAAAGGTTTTCTAAAAACCTATGATTTAAAAACCCATGAATTTTAAACCTCATCTGGTGATTCTCAGTATCCTGGCTGCTGCACACTTGAGATGTGAGCAATGTGAAGGGATAGGGGTAATTTTTCAAAGGGCTGTAGATGTTAAGCACCCACTTCTGACCAATTTCCGTAGTCACTTAGACTCCAAGGAGCCCTATGTGTCATGGGAGAGCAATACTTAAAGGCAATGTTATCTATCACCTCTCACCTTTCAGTTCCCTTGGAGCTGCTGTTGACTATTAAGACATTCGAGTTACTTTAGCGCCAGGAAACTTGAATTTGTATCTCCCCAAACATTCAAGCTCCCAGGAAATAGCAGATGCTTGGCCCATGCAGGTGTGTGTGTGTGTAAGGGTATGGAAATGGGAGTGCAGATACGAGTAAGGGTGTGACAGACTGGGAGATGGCTCCTGCTGTTCACTGAACTGTCTAAACACACCCAGCTACCTTCAAACAGGCAGTAAAATACCAGCTCTGGCTGTTCAAGAGAGGCAGACACATCACTGTGACTTGAGAGGAGGATCCAGTGTGACAAAAGCAAATTTAGTCCTTTCTATTTGAAGAGGTAACTTAAAAGAGGTTAAAGTAGGCAGAGTAAAATTAAACCAAAGTCAGAATGTAACCATTGCTAAAACAGATTTGGGCAGCAAACCCCAAATTGCCTGAGGACACAAAACTGGTACTTTATCTTGAAATCTAACATGCACTATCTGGCAACAGCATTGTTTCAATTATGAAACAATTCACATCTCAGCTGACACATGTAATGAAGCTTGCTACTTGCCTAGTACATCATTTAAGGTGAAAGAAAAGAGGGTATGTTTTATCATGGTCTTTCATATCTTTGTCTATTGTACTGCAATCCATTTGCATACCTAAAGGGAAATGGCCTTTTTAATTTCTTCCCCCTCTCCTAATCATCTGAGGCCTATTTAGAAGTGTTCTGTATCCTGTAATCAGGCAATTTATACAATGTGCACCCTTAGGCTACAGCCATTACAAACAAGCTGAAAAACTCCTTTACAATAAATGATTTAGCATGGGAAGACACCATTCATAATTAATTTTTTTCTGTTTGTGTTGGCAGATGGTCTCAGACATTGAAACATGGCCTATTGCCCACACCTTTATTCCAAAGAGAAAAGGGCAGCCTTAGAAGAAAAAGAGAAATGCCTGTAAGACTGCTTCACTTTGGGAATAAGCATGTTCCCCAGCTTTGCATGAATTTGTGCATGCTAAAGACTGGAATCAAAGACTGTGGAAGTCAAAGGAAAATAAATCCCATTAGCTTCTGACCAGGACCTGACTCAAAACCACACAGAAAATATTGACTTGAAGGACAGTGTGACTGGTTTTTTTTTGTTTGTCTTTTCCATTATTTTCCATAAGGGCTATTTCTGAGGCAGCTTAAACAGACATATTGTGAGATGGACTTGAAAATGATCAGCTTTGGATTTCTGAAAGCTAGGTACTCACTGAGGCAGCAATAAGAGAGTTCTGCTATTAGCCACATTTTAAAACATGCATTTTCCTGCTTCCACTGAAGGACAGCTGATGACAACTTCATTCTCCATTTGCTTATGTATTTGCTCACTGTTTACACGTTGCTTTTCAGTACTTTAAAACAACTTCTGATGCACTTCTGAGTGGCTGGCATCACTGCAAACTCCCCCAGACTGAGATCCAGCCAAGCAGACTGCCATTTTAGTGGCCTGTGCCAGTATTTTGTTGATGGTGATAGGATAGTCCTAACTACTACACAGCAAATTCCTAATTTAAGAGAAAATAGACCTTTCTGTGTCATGACTCAGAGTACTCTGACTCTCCCTTTTGCTCTGTAAGAAAAGAGCAAGCTGCATTTCCATATGTGATGTCTCAGATGTGATCTAATCAAGTCTCACTGAAGGCTGCAATGTGTTCAGAGTGCTGGTACTGAAAGCCAAAACCACTGAGTGCCCATTCAGGATCATCTGTTTGGATTTACACACACACAAATGCAAAGTCCCTGGGTGAGCTGGAGGTGTGGCACAGGGATTATAAAATGTTATCTGAAAATGCAGTTATCTTTAGCTGCATCTCATATTTGTGGTATCTAGGCAGACCTTTACTTGCCAGGAGGACACTTTTACCAAAATCTCCTAGGGCCAACATCAGATAATCCAGGTGAGCTCGACCTTTTCCAAGAAGAGATGACATGATGTACCTCCACAGGCTTTAGGAAGTTCTTGCTGTTTACTTCAGGTAATCTTCCTCTGAAAATGTAAGAATCAGCTACACCTGCAGGCATTACGTGCTACGTTATATTTTCCAAAGGAAAAAGAAAATGGGATCATTCCATCTCCAAACACTTTCCTGCCCTCTCAATCTGATCCTCAGCATTTCCTGACCTCAGAGGGCAGAGCCAGGCCTGAGAGCCAGACCCAGGAATCATCACACACAGGCACCTCCAGGCAACACATGTGGGGGAATGAAACTGGCACACACTTTCCACTGTGCTAAATCTTACTGACTTCTGCTTTAATTGGGTTTTGGGGATCACCAGAGTTGCTTAATATTGCTTTGGTCTTCTCTTTTTCCCACTGTGCCCAAGCCTACTTGCCTGAGAGATGTGTTGAAATACTAACAGAAAAGCTGTTTTCACTCTAATTTCAACCTCAAACCATCAGTTTTACCACCACACCACAAGGATTTGTGAAAGTCAAAAAGTTTCATCTGATTTAGAAAAAATAAAGCCTTTGAGTTTTCAAGTTTTGTCATTTATCACGTGTCCTAACTATCAGTTCTATGTCAGCTGAGAACTGATGAAAAAGCTCTCTGAAAATCTCCAATTCTGAAGAAATAATCAACTGTTGTTAAAATGGCATTGTTCTCTCTGCCATGCAGAACCATCTGGATACTAGCAGAGAACTAGGAGCCATTGGATATGCAGTGGCCCAGGGAAAAGTACTTTCATACAACCAATCTGCTTTTTTCAGATGAATACATTATTCTCACAGTTTCTTGCAGTTGATGCAATACATGTTTCTGCCTCTCTATGAAATTTCAGCAATACCTGTAATCATAAGAGTAGACTGCTACTGATCTTCAGAATGAAAACACACTTATTTTATTAATCTGACCAAATTTTGAGGTTGTTGAAAGGTTGTTTTCTTAGCCCTTCATTATGTATTCAAGAGAGATGGCAGCCAAGGTGTCTTTTTCCCTTTCAGCCACAGAATGGGAGCTTTCTCTTCTCCCTCTTTCCCTCACTGATAGACACTTAAAATTCAAATTACAATTATACTAGCCCATAAAAATATACAGGTAAGGCAGATGTTGTGAGCAAGCTTCTTGACAGAACCTCTTTATTTGTTTGGATGACTTAATAAACTGCAGAAGATGAGGTCATCAAAACCTCTCAATCATGCTGCAGTCTAGTGCTAACAGCTGTAACAAAAACTGATGATGTAAAACATGTTAAACATGCCAAACCCAAGTTTCAGACAAGCCAGTTTGTAACAAGACTATTTTCTACTTGAACATTACACAGCAGTGTGCTCAGGTTTATTTATGCTGTTCTTAATAGGAATAACCAGAAACCCTGTTTCACTTGCTCAAGGCTGAATGTAAAGACTGTTTTGTCATGAAACAGCTTGAGATCTATACTGCTTTCAGGTCCAGTTAGACAGAACACAGATATTAAAATTGGATTTTAGAAACTGGGTTTCATCTTTTGTAGGAAAACAAAAAATCTATTCTTACTAAAAAATACTAATCATTGCAAGATTGGGGTGAGAAAGAAAAAAATAAATTTATCGCCTTCACCATTTTCAGCCTCTTACTTTACAACCCTATTTCAGTTAGTCAAGAATTCCATAAAGTAAGCATGGATTGTACAAAGAAAAACAAAAATATCAAAACTGATTGATAAAATAAAAAGGTCTTAGGCAGCACTTCAGATTGTGAAAAACAATCTAGAGACAGAACACATACAAATTGCTATATAGGTAAACTCTATTGCAGAATATTAGGGAAAGAAAGTAAATAGAAAAGAGAGTAGAGGCAACTCTACGTGGTTTTCCTGGGACACCACTGTGGCAAAGCTGAAGGGTCAGATTCCAACATCTAACGCACAGCACGCACTGCCACACAAGGCTAAAAAATTCTGCTGACACTTGTAAATTGCCACATGTTTGGATTTCCAACAAGATCTCACAACAAGCTGTGTGACTGCAAGTCATTGTTTCCTTTGGGGGGAAAAATGTCTCTAGTGATGTTAGAAGTCGTGGCAGGATGTACGATAGTGTCAGGAGAGCTCACCGGGGAGCATTCCTGCCTCAAGGCCAGGAGGTTGTCCATAAATTCTGCACCTGGTTCGGGGCTGGGGGGAATGGGCTGAAGCTTATCTCAAAACTGTAGAGAGTCAGCGGTTGTGGACAATGCCACACTGGCAAATCCTGAGAGTGAAGGCAGGCAGGAGCAGTGCAAGATTCCCATGGCTTACACACTTCCGAACGCTGCTGTATGGAAAGTGCATCTGAAAGATGCTTATGCAGCACTCGCCTTTTCAAAGGTACACACTAAGCTATAATGAGATTTAGAGATTTTTCTGTCAGAGGGAGAAACCCATGTTAATTAGCTGGCCTGCATTCCTCAAAATCTCAGACCAAAGAACTGTGTCTAATATTTTCCCATAAATAAATGGTTTGTATCTGTTGGGTTTTTCTGGAATATAGGATCAGAGAAGAAGTATCAGAAACACCAAGTCAGCTTGCTGCTTTTTTGTCCAAACTGATTCAAAAGATGCTTTCTATTTTAAGATGTTAAACAAAAATATGATTCTTCCTATATGCAGAAAAAAACCAATAGAAGATATTAATCTGGAATGGCTTAAAACCAAATATTAATGGCCTACACAAAGATAATATCTTGCCTGTTTGTCTATGACACTGGGTTAAAAACACATGGACTTGAAACATATTTTTGTTTTTCACTTCCTGTTGATGTGTTGCTTCAATGGCCTAGGATTAGCAGGCAGCATACAAAACCGTTACTGAATTTTCCCAAGTTTGAACACAGACAAAAGGGGAGAAGTTTAAGCACCAACTTACCAGTGCCTATGATAGGTAAGAAGAGGTTAAGTTACTTACGTGAAGTGTTTTTTGAGTTCCTTAATAGAGTAGGAATTAAACATCTCACTATCCTGAAGTGATTCTGTCTCCATAACTCTGCTGAGGGGCAGGAAAGCGCAGTCCCACGGGCAAAACTCGCAGTCACCAAAGCGCCCTGCCATGGACACAGCGGTGACCCAGCACCAAACCAGGCAGATCTGAGGCACAGACCTGCAGCCCAAATCCACCCAGCTCACACCAGGCCTGTGCTCACAACTGCGGGTGAGGACTGCCTCAAGGACAGGCAAGAGCCACTGTGCACGGGTTTTACACAATCACTGCCACAGCCAGTAGCAGATTGTGCTCCAAGATCCATGGAAAGAGAGTTAAAAATCCCACAGATTTCACAGAGCTTCTCAAATAATGTCCATACCTGAGCCATTGCACACCAAACATTGAATACTGTCTTCTACCATTCCCAATACATCTTATTAAAATAAAGTCTTATACACTGACTACTGACTTCAAGTGGAAGTAGAAGAAATACTATGAAAGTAATGCCATGATCCTCTAGATATATCTTAATTTCAACAGTACTGCTTATGTCAGTCCCATGATATTGTTGAAGTGTCTAAAAAATTTGTCACAAAACCCACTAAAAAGCAACAGTAAAGTCATTAATCAAAAAACAAGAGAAATTGAAGTGAATCCTTTGTTTAGGAATCATATGTCATCTTCTCATAAACTGTCACAACTGACACATATTTATGTATAATATTTACAAAGCAAAACTGAGTTGAATGACGATATGTACTAAAGGTGAAGGCTTGACTTCATTTCTTAAATTCTTAATTGTGCAACCCTGTAATGGGACATAATTTAACAGGACTGTCTCAGTACAAAAAACTAAAATTATAAACTTTTGGCTAATAAAAACCAGTTTTCCTTAAACAGGCATTCAGAGGTTTGACCTTTAACTACATTGAAAGTAATCCAAAGTATTCTGAATTTATTGGACTTTGGAAGAGCAGTTAAGAGGTCCTGATTTAGAAAAGTCCATTTTGATCTTAATTTGAACCATGATACATATTTAAACTTTAATCAGGCAAGAGCACAATGCTACCAGCAATGGGGTTGAAAATAGGAGGATTTTGGACTCAGCACCGTGTAAGTGGTGTGGCCTGCTCTTCACAGCCTGATGCACCACGGTTACTCTGATTTAGTGGTGTTTCACACAGTTCTTCAGCAGATGGAAATGATGAGAAGAAAAGACAAAGGGCATAGTCTAACATTTTATGAAGTAACCTTATGACAGTGTTGAAGAACATTTTGGAATATAAATATGCACTCGTTGTTTTCATAAAAGTGATAGTGTGCTCTGCAATGGGGGAATTTTTTTAAAAGAGGATGGGAGGACACAGCAGATTGACAATATTGTGAAACAATCTGCCACATACATAAATTCCTCAGTTTTTATGAAGTCCATAAAATATTGATCTGCCACAGTTTTGACTTCAGCTAAGAAGGTGTAGATGACAATACTTGTGAAAAGAAGTTAAATAAGATTCTTACAACTGTCTTATGTCCACTGGAACTAGTGACATCATTATACCACTGTTTGAATGGAGAGTAATATAATTTCTTTAAGTTTGCTTGTGGTTTTTTGTTTTCTTCAATTGAGAGGTGGAAAGAAAACATCCTTTTTAACAATACTTGCACAGAACTACGCACATCTTACACACAAATATATATAGCACAAATATTACTATTTTTCAAAATGTACCAGACTTACAATCCTAAATCTCAATTTTCCAGAAACATACAACCTTCATTACCTTATGTTCATGAATATGAATAGTCAATGAAAGTAAGTACGTCTTTTTAAAATAAGCAGATGCACAGGAGTCAGTAAGGACTTACTAAAATCAGTGGGGAAAACCCAAACCCATTAGCCTAATCTTAATTTACCTAATAGAAATCAAAATATAGTGAGTCAACCCCCTGCTCAGTATGAAACAGCACACCTTACTGACATGAATGGAGCGATGCTGACTTACACCTACTGACACAGCAACCCAAGAGATGTTAAGGGAAATTCTGATCCTTGACACAGTCCAGCAACTTCCATCATTCCAACTATGGAACCTTGTCACATTGTGATTTTTGAAGATTTAACCATCTGGAGGAGGAGTATGAAAATACTGATTCTTTTTTCTTGTCAGAAGACTAGTTCAAAAAACAGTGAAATAAGTTGCAAAAAAAAATATCTTCATATAAAGTTAGCTTAATTTGGAGAAACTAAGAAAGAGAAAGAAATAATTAGATGCCTAAGGATTATTACCCAATATTACTCCAAATCTAGCTTATGATTGCTTTTGGTCTCTTCAGCAAATAACATTTAAAATACTCCATACAAAAGACAAGCCTAAGGATGTTTCATCACAAAGTAGCTGATGCTGAGTCCTTTGTTCAGCCTCTGCTGAATTCAGTGCATGGGCAGAAATTCAGGCTCCTCTGGCTCAAATGGCTGCACTCCTGTGATGTGAGAAGGATTCCTTCTCTGCTCAATGACAAACAAGTTGACCATGCAAAGTGAAACATTGTCTGGATAGGAAACAGAGTACACATCATCTGATGGAAGGCTGAGGACACACTTGGAAGGCAGGAACATTGACGTGTGCTTGAGCCAGGGCATCTCATGGCATTTGTTTGCTAAGAGGACACAGTCCTCAAGTAGTTGGGTGAACTCAGCCTTTTATTTCCATCAGCTTCCATTACAATGCAGAACCTCAAAACATTTTGAAATACCAAACCAATTCATTTTGACATTTTCAAAATGAAGCATTTCAACCTTCTGTTGAAAACATTTGTCAGTTTTGTTTCTGCTCAGACTACTTGTCAAATACTTTTGACCACTCAACCTATTCTCAGCAATAAATGTTACCCTGATTTTGTCTCACTCCTTAGCTCTGCTTTTCAAATGGCTAAGTCACAGCCCTACTGATACTTGGTAAAATTTTTGTTCTGTTTTATTTCAAATGGTAATTTTAAGTACAAGGCTTCCTGTAATCTGCAAAGCAACAGCCTGCTTAGTCAACACCAACCCTGTGAATGTTTAGGAGACCCTTTGGTGTTTAGAAGGAAACAGGATATGTAACATTCTGCTAATTGAATAAGACAGCTTTTATTACTAAGCAGCTCTTTCCATTTCCCACTGAAGTCAAGATATTTACATACCTAATGCTTCAATTTACAGGCTATAAACAGCCAAGTCATTGCAATGCAATTATTAATTGCTAGTGTATTTGCATGGAAATTATTAAGCAGTTAATATTTTAAAGGAAAGAGCAGCAGCTAATTTTCGCCTCACCAGACAATTTGTCCAACAACATATTTCCCAGACCTCAGAAACAGACATAAAAAAACAGGTTGATATTTGTATGAGATGATTAAAATCCAGAATTTTCAATAATTCATTTTTATGTGTTTAGATGTGTAATTTATATGAGCCTTAGCTGTAGGTTTGAATGGACAGTAGAAAAGCATGCTGAAATGAAGTGTCTGGATCATTCAGACCCAATGAAATGGACAATACAAGTATCAAGGAATCCCTATGATCTTTCAGTCAGTGTTTTCATTTAGAGTCAGAGCATTGTTGTACCATATCATAGCAGGCAAATTGCTCTAAAATATATATTTTGGGTTATTACCCTGTTTTGAATGTGTTGAAGATCCAATTATATCAAAATATATCTTCCAAGCTTTACTGATATCTTAGAATGCTATGTAAAAAGTGGCAGACTCAACATAAATGATGACATAGGAGTGTATATATTTAGGCCATATACCTAGCTGGAAAGATAAATTAAAACTTATCCTGAGTTAAATGTTCTCCTGACTTTAAGGGGAAAGTTTTGGCCAAGCTCAAATATGAGCACCTGCTTCTAAACACAAAGCTGACTATTTCTGCCTTTTGCCAAATGTAAACATTATACCATGTACTAACCACAGTAGAAATGAAAGTGCATGCATTTTTCACTTGTAAACAGAAATAGCGTTAATAGCTCCTTAAATACATAACCTATGTAAAATGATGACAATTTTAACCCAAAAACTGTTTTTCTGGGGAATAAAATAAATAATAACAAAGAAGAGGTCATCATGACAGGTGTGTTCTAAAGCCTAGTGAAGTCAACAGGCAACTTCAGAGCATTCCAAGCACTGGGTATTTTAAATTCAAAACTAAAGTAACAGCAGCAATTTCTCTATAATCTGCCCAAACCTGAGTTCTTTGCAGGGGTAAGGAAAATACATTGAATCACATTTACATTGTTAGTTACTATGCATTTTATTGAGTTTTTTATGCTCAAATAATATGATCTACCCTGTAAGGAAATATTGCAAATATGACTTGTGCCTGGAAGTCACTGAAGAACACATGAGAAAGGCTCATAAAATCTGATTCTACAAAGGCTCAGCCCAAGTTACCGCCAACAAGGTTGGAGACCTCATCAGCGACTGCAAATGGCGAGGAATTTGTGTGACTGAATTGTAAAGAAACATTGTGATTCTCAAGGTCGGTGTGATTGCTCCAGAACCTCAGTGAGACACAGTCTTACCTGTTTGCGGGATCAGGATCTGACATTGCCACTGGCAATTTCGCCAGAAATTTACGCTGCTATGTGTGCTCTAAAATCAATATTCAGGATACGTACTCTGAAATAAAATTAAATTTGCTAACAAGTTTCAAGGGCCTGTTAGATACTCGCCTAAAATTTCTATCTTCAAAGAAGAGAACAAGAAAGTTCAAAGATTACAAAGAAAGGAAACAAGTTACATTTCAAACTACCTGTGAACGAAATTTAAAGCTTGTTATTTTTAAGCTTTTCTGTCATCATTCATTAACTTATTTGCTCATTCAAATCCTCAGGGGAGTAAAATCCAAATCCTGACAAAGTCACTACACCAAACATTATTTTAAATTTTGCATGAGCTGCTCAAAGCCTTGTGCTCAGAGCTGCAGGAATATGTCTAATCTCAGAGTGAAACACGGTGCAGCTCCTACCTTGACTGGTAACTGTTAGTAATACGAGCAAAAGACATTGCACTGCTGGTGCCAAAGCTTTGAACAAAATTACTTCCTTTAACACACCGCCACCTTAATTATGTGCTGGGGAACATAAAGCAGGTCAGACAATTTGTACTGGGACATCATAATTCCATCAGTATAATGCTGACATTGCTAAAGATTTATGAATGGAATGTCACAATTATTTTTTTAGTAAACATATCAAGTTTCACTAACGGGGGGCTGGAAGTACTAATTAGCTTTTGTTTTGGGTGGGTTTTTTGCAGTGTATCATATAAGACGTGGGGAGCAGAGGGTAGAAGGAAGGATCTGTGACAAAAACAAGCACACACAATTTATGTATGGCCTGTAATTCAAGCAGATGTTCTTATATAGGGGCTGCAGGGATTAAAGCCTTTCTGCACATAATTCTATTTGCTAACTACCTTCTGTCTGCACAAACCTTCCAGCCTATGACAGAATTTTGCTAAGCCACATTTCTTTAAAAGCAAAAAGGAATAGAAGGCAAACAATCTTAAAAATTTCTGCTGTTAAGTCTTAGTGTTTGGCAGTTTGACTGGCTTTAAGCCATTTGGCTTTAACCTTTAACCAGCTGGGTGATTCCACTGGACTTATTAGAACTGCATCCAACAACAATAACCTTGGCAGAGACTCCTTTGGATATCCATTCAAACCAGCACTTGACTGCTGTTGGCACATATGCACTGATACTGCAGAAAGAAATTGTACTTATGCTAAATCTGAAGAATTTGTATTTAAAAATATCCAGAGACTCCCCCTTGGTGACCATGCTAAAAAGTCTGTTGAGATAAATAGACAGCTCTAGAGAGAAAGAGGTAAAACCAGTTGAGTGGTCAGTATTGTAATTCTACAATATGGCAATATCACAATATGATGGCAATACTGTGAGTTGAGGGCAGAACATCACAAAATTAATGGTTTTAACACTTGCCGGACAGACACACTGCCTCCAGAAAAAGAACTGGTGGAAATATTGAAGAATTCTAAAACTGTCACTGAAAATTATATCCCTGTATCTAAAGAAAATAGTTGTCCAAGCCCATTTTCTCAGACACATCAGTGCAATTCCATCCTGACACCACTGTGGTGACTCAGCATTTGCACCAAGCAATATCCAAGCACGTGTTCAGGCAAAACCTTTTTCTGCCACCACTTGTAGGCACATCCTGGACTTCCTATCAAGGAAATATAATATACGAGGATAATTCTTGTAGTGAGGAGGAACTGTTCAGGAGCAGATCTCTCTCAGTCTTCCTGTTCTTTCTTGAAAACCTGTGTGGTGTTTCATCTCTAGCTGGGCTTAAAACCACAAGTATGGAAGGAGAAGCTACCATGAACAACTACTTCTTATACCCTGTCAATCTCTAGAAATGTAAAGCTTGTAACAGTCTCTAAATGCTTTTAAATAAAGCTCTATCTGTGTGGAGAGAGGCAAAAAGGAAGGGGAATGGGATTCAGATCACGATCTGGAGCTGAAACTGAATTTTCACTGTCCTATGTGTCATATTGTTAACTAGCTTAATACATTAAAAAATAATAAAAACTTTATCAAAACTGATCTTTTGTTTTATAACACAGTTGGTGTAAATTGTGGTTTTGTTGGATTTCATTAACAATCTAAATTCTGCCCCATCACCCTCTGCAAATAACCTAAAACATTTAAAATATATAATTTCAAGGACATCTTTACCTATATTTACGTGTAACAGACTGACACAATCAAGTTCAGGAATATTTTGTATAATCATCTTTTACTGTCCTACAGCTGTAAATGAAAATGCACAAATGCTATGGATCTTTAGCAGGATGCACCTCAGTACATTTCACCGTTATATCAAATTATCTTTGAAATAAAGAACATAAGTCAAGAACATGATCCTATAAATGTGACAGATAAATATAGAATCCTGTAAAAGACCTGTAAGATCATCAAGTCCAACTGTAAACCCAGCACCATGTTCAACATTAAACTATATTCCCATGTGCCACATCCACACACCTTCTGAGCACTGTAAAGTGGTAGGATAAATTTCTGATCTCAGAATAAAGATAAACATTAAATCTTTATCTAGAGATTTGCTTTCAATTATTCTCATATTAGAGTGCTTCCAAAGAAATCTGGATAGCATCCAAATAGTTTGGGATCACTTATTTTCTTTGAAAAGGCTTTTAATATGATGTTGATCATAGACACTCCCATATTCTTGTGCTTCAAATATGTGACAGCAATGAAACCTTTTTTTTAATGCCAGCCAGCGGCAGCACCTGCTCTTGTGTTCACTTTTCATATTTCACTCGAGGTTTGAAGCTTTGTATAACAGCTCATGGGCACGTTAACTAATTGTAGTCTTCTTATTTAAGCTTTCATCTTCACGACACTGAGTGTAAAATGGAGAATGGTACTGAAGCCTCTAGTCAGGAGTGTCAGAGTGAGTACTGTACATATAGCAGGGCTTTTGTCCCATATCACTCTGAAACTGCCTTAGAAATTTTGCAAGGATGAAAAAACCCAACAAATTATTCCGTAAACAAATAGACAAATCAAATTTATTTATCTCTGGGTAATATCATACACACTAATTCACTATTTTTTTTTCAGCATGTCAAAAAAACCTGATCCTCAGAAGTCGCGTTTAGACAAAAAAAGTTGTATCATCAGGACATGACAGTGGAAGCTTTTGAGAATAAGACAGATGCTCAGAGATCAGCACTCAGCTGAGAGACCTTCTTCAGTGACAAGTGGTGCCAAAGTAAAACCCTGGACAGGAACTTTCTTCATAATCTCGAGGGAGAAAACACTCCTCAGAGTGATTTTAAAAATGAAACAATGTAGTCTGAATACTTTTTATCCTATTCATGTTTCTATTTTTGTTTCTAATCTTTGCCTGCTTTTGCATCAGATATTAGAAGGATCTTTTGTGTGAAAGCTACAGCTAAAATGACATTAAGGTGAAACAACAAGCCCATCTATTTTTGGTAATATAAGGCAGAAATTGTTTCCTTATTCACTTGCAATCTGAAATTTGCATTGAATCCAGTTGTGCTTACACAGACCATTAGAAAATCTCATATGGCCTTTTTGCATCCAAAAATTTTGTAGCATTTTCATAATTCTTTCATAATTATTTTTAAGCACTTGCTTTGAAAATGTGCACACCTTTACTGAGAGAAAATGAGTGGGAGAAGCAGATTTCTTCCTTTTTATATGATAGACTAATACCTTCCTCACACCACTTTTAAACATTTCATTGGTGAAGAGCACATCACGGGAGATTAAAACATAGGCTAAAGACACAAACTGATATGTTGGAAGAGGGAACAGATGGTGACATGCCAGCATTACTGGGAGGAACAAGAAGTTCAGAAGTGTAAGAGGAAGCAACAATGCAGGGCACAGGAACAGCACCAAATGAAACTTTTCTTCTGTACAGCTTTAAAGACTATTACTTGCCTGGATCAAGGACTTGTGCCACCAGTGGCCTTGATAAGAAACATATGGATGCATTTTACAACGGTGTGAGGATGCGATTCTGGTATTATTAGATCAGTCGACAGCATTCCCCCAGGCAGTGGGCATATTGTGAGCATAATGGTATTAATTCTACTTCATTTGCTACAGCTTAGTTGTTTCCTTCGCATCAAAATCCTCATAATGAAAGGAGAGAGGTCAGAAAGTTTTCCAGTGTACTGAAGGTCCACTGTAAGCCATTTGGATGAACATTCCTAAATCACTGTTACAAAGGAGAAGTTATTAAAAAGCAGCAGGTAACACACTGGCATGTGAACATTTGTGCAATTGAAGGATTGCTCGTGAATGGAAGGTTGAATGGGAAGAATCCAATAACACACATGGAGTATGAAGGATTGGTTTGGTGACAAAATCAAATCTCATTCTAAAAATCACATAAGTGAAAACCAGATATTTCACCCATCTATAGTTAGACAAAGGGATTCTGAACTCTCTTCAACCTTTCCCATTCTCAGCTACATTTTTTTCTTAACCTAAAGGATTTTTTGCACTCAAAAAATCTATAATGCTTGCTGTGTACAGAGTTTGCAAAGATTTCTAATGAGCACAAACTCTTAAAATCCCTCTTCTTTTTTTAGATAAACATATTTGATCTTTCCAGTCATTATCATTTTAACTTGCAAAGTGACATTATGCCAAAAAGAAGGAATTCATAAATTAGTTCCAATTTAGAAAGTTTTCTTGTCATTGTATAAATGACAGATCTTTAAAAAGACGACTTAAAATGAAATGCAATAAAAAAAAATTCACTTTTGTGTCAGGTTTTTCTTTTCTCTCTCTCTTTTTTTTTTAAAGATTGAAAGAATAAAATAATGTGCTATCAAAAAAGAAATGAGTGGTACAAAAAAATTACAAGTGTGCATGGACAGAAAATCATTTAAATTCTCAGATTGTTTTAGGAAAGCTAAATTTAGTTGGGACAGTAACAAAATAAAAAGTAAGCAGAAAACACTTCACAAAATTAAATTCACTTTTCAGCAGAAGTTTATAAATCAGGATTCACATCCAGCTTCTTATTTCAAACCCTACTGGTGGCTGGAGCTATTGATGTTTGGGATGCAAACCTGTTCTGCTGAAATTAACTAGAAGTTTGCTAATTATGTTACTGAGCCAACATCACACAATGCATTTTGTTTTTATTCTCTTTAAGGACAGCAAAATTTAGATGCAGGGTTGGGTTTGGCTTTCCAATAGCTTTAATATTTGGGAGCACTTGACTCGAATTCTTTGAGCAGAGTGTATTTCTGTAATGAATTGACGATATGTGCAGAAAAAGATCATGAGCACAAGTGATGCCAAGGTGACAAACAGACCAGAAGCTAATGGAAGACCTCCCTCAGTGAAGGGGAGAGAACAAATTTAGGGTTGTGTGTGAAGATTTTTCACACTAGGAAAGCATTCAAGTGAGGCAGCACTCCAGGCAGGGACCACAGAAAACTCCTGGGCCTCCTGTGAGCAATTCTTCAGTGGATTCATTACTTCAGCTTGTTCTCAGCCTAAAATGGGATTTATCAGGGGTCCCACGTGTGTGTTCTGGACTCACAGTTGGCAAATTCATCAAGATGCTTATCAGTGTACTGCAGTGGAGCAACTTAACCACACCACCATTGACCTATAGGAAATAATTTCCTGACATCATCTTGTTTCCTGCCAACTGTCCAGAGTTACACACAATCCTCTCGCTCTAAGATCTACTTGGCATCATAAACATTTACTTTCCTTTTTAGTAAGTTCATGTTTGGTTCTATAATGCTGAGATTTTATTGTCCTGCTTTTTTTTTATTTCAAGGTGCCTTTTCTGAAAGTTTAATAACTTCCAAACAAATAATTAAAATTAAGTTAGTGGGAGTTGTGTTTAACATCTCAGGTTTGAGAATTCACTTCTTAGTGAGATTCTATTACTATTTTTAGCTTCAAGTTTTAGGCAAAGAATTTTAGATAGGAGATAGCTATTTTTTCCTGGTCAAGAAACCACAATACTGTCTTATGTTGCCTGCATCACCCACTCTGTGAAAGGCAAATAGATTAATTTCTGAGGCATTTTCACCTTCGGCAGCTCTGTAGAAGCTTCAGTTGAAAAGCAAGTCTTTAGGCAGCTTAATGATAGCAACATGCAGGTTAAAAAGTACATCTGTCACAAGCCAGTAGATATCAAAATACAATGAAATACTCTGGTGTTTGTATCACAAATAGGTACATAGAGCTAAGAGAACATTACTTGTGCAGATCTACTGCCCTAGTGCTGGTCATTTCAACAGAATCTGTTGTTTCTATCTGAGAAAATAGTGATTGCAGGACACAATTTACAAACCTTCTTCCCTAGTGGGACAAAATTTGTCAATAGCTTTTTTTTGTAAGAAACAGTTGAACATACAAATTTTCTGGATGTAGTGCCAAACTGTATTTCAGACAGTCATGAATGAATTGTTAATTCCTGAGGTGCATTTCTCCTAAGCGTTTCTTGGCTACAAGAAGGTTCCCTGGTTAGTATGACCAAATGCAGAGGATGGTGGCAGCCATGGCCTTGAAGCACACATTTCCCTCTCAGCATTGGATGTGCAAGGGCAGACCAGCAGAACTGGACAGGAATCCCCCGACACTGTGGGATCAGCTTCCAGTTAGAGTCCATCCAATTATTTGAACATTAACAGCTGCCAAAGTATAAGAGTTCAGAGCCTTTCACGGGTTATAACTTCATTCTTCCACAGGAATACATTCAGAATGTGTCTGACTTCTCAAGCAACCAACCTTATTTCAGGGGGGAAATTTGCATCTCAGTCTATCCAGTAAAATTTCAAGATACTGAAACTGCAGCTGATAGAAATGTCAACATGATTAGAACGATCTGCTATCCCCATATGCAAACTTTTCTGTTTTTCATTTTTACTTGTGTAGTAGACTTCCTTTTACTGCTTTAATGCCTACATTTAAGGCAGAAAGTGAAATGATATTTAGGATAATGTTTTAGTGTCTGTTTCACAATGGTTTTTATTGAAGCTGTAAAGCACTTGCATGCACAGAGAAAAGAAGATGCATTTTAGAAATAAAACTATTAAGTAACATTATCTTGCCATGGTTCATTCCCACTGGGATAGAAAAACCATTTGAAAAGCATAACTAAATTCAGTTGAAATATGATAAATTTTTATCTCCATCTTACCTACCTTTTCAGCACCGCATGCTGATCAAGAAAGTAATGAAACCATGAGTGTTTATGTTTAGAAGCTTTTGTCTGATCATATGTTGTACAATACCTTCATATTTTCCACCTACTACTTAAAGTAGGGAATAACTTGAGTATAACAGCTTCCTCCTGGAAATGAAGATGAAAATATATGTTTCCATAATTAATTATCAACATATAGTCCCACCAGCAATGTCACAAATGGATGAAGATATGAGAGATGAAAATATCCCTTTGCACAGCATGGCAAGAGCAAATGGTCTCCAGGTAACAGAATGAAATGGCTGCTTGTATCTGGCACAAAATCACAGAAATACATATCCAAAGCAAAATTTACAGAAACAACTTCATCTCTGTTTTTCTGGGGGCCAAACCCCAAGCACTGCATGTACCTTCTTTTAGGAAAGCAGACACTGACAGGGACCATAGAGATACGCCTGTTAATTATCTTGAAAAGACTGTTTACTGACTCTTTCCAAAGAAGACAGAAACTGTCTTCTTTAATGACTAAATATAGCAATAATAAATACAATATAAACATAAATACAATATTATAAATAAAACATTAACAAATAGTTAATTGAGAGTTAAATTGGTATTTCTGAAATACAGGCCTCATATCCACTTTGTAAGTCACAGGATCTATGAGTGATCTGCACACAGGAGATCAAAAATGCCTTTTGAAGTATATTGGTTCTCCTATCACCCTTATGAACACTGCCTCATATAGAAAAGTAATATTAAAACCCAAGAACACAGTAGGGAAGCACCATTTCTGCTTTGCAGATGGCCAGCTGAGACATGAAGAAATGAAGTGATTTTTCCAATGTCAAACAAGAAACCTGCATCAGAATGGAGAAAATCTAGGACTTCTCAGTCTTGGCTGATTTCCTGAACAATCAAACAATTCTTCTGTTCTGGCATGAATAAACCTCTGGTTGCAGATTGGATTGGTGAAAGCATCAGTTCATCATGGGATGAAAAACAAAAAAGAGAAGAACTATCTGACACAGTACAATATAATCTGTACAGCAGTTTTCTCCTCCAAAATTATACCCCAAAATCTCAAAGTTAAAAAACATAGTAATTAAAAAAAAAGAAAAAAAAGGCAAAAGAAAAATTAAGTATCTTAGACAAAGAGAAAAAGATGTTTCAACTGAGGCATGAAAATAAATGTAGATAATAATTATCACTTATGCAATGCTTTTTATCTTCAAATTACTGTATAAATATTACTTTAAAAATCCTCACAACACCTCAGGAGGTGGGAAAATATTAAGCATAATGTAATATGTTATATCCTCATATGATTTAAACCAATTTTTATTCCAGAAAACCAAGTTAAAAAGAAGGTTGGGAGGCTGAAAGAGTTCATTTAAAGGACCTGAGCTGGCCACATTCTACAGAAAAACCTCCACTGCCACCTAAGAGGACTGTGGTTCTCCCAAGCATAGGTGAGTCAACTTTAATTAATCCAGTTGAGACTCAGCACAGGCTCTGCAGCCAGGGCTCAGCAGGGCTGCCCGGAGCCCGGGCAGATCCTGCAGCCCCGCTCTCCTGGGCTGCAGGCACGGGGGTGGGCTCTCTCCCAGCACAGGAGCTGGCTCCTTCTACACTCAGCACCTTGTTCACACGGCCGTCCTGCGGCTCCAGCGTGGCACAGGCACATCCCAGCCTGCGGCTGTGGAGCTGCTCCCAAAATGTTCTCCTTTAGCTCGAAGGCAACCAGGCGGGCACTCACAGAGGCTGCTTTACTCATGATGGA
The DNA here is from genome assembly GCA_013390045.1 of Picathartes gymnocephalus. Lineage (NCBI taxonomy): Eukaryota > Metazoa > Chordata > Aves > Passeriformes > Picathartidae > Picathartes > Picathartes gymnocephalus. The sequence goes on from WEKY01043830.1 coordinate 39,193, forward strand.
GCTGCAGCGGAGATGGAGCTTTTCCACCTGCAGAGCCTGCCAAAATAATGTAAAAGGGCAAAAGGGAAGGTGGTAAGTCTAATCAAAGACAATGTTTTGAGCTGAATAAAACACTTAACTGCATGGAAAATTCCATTAGGTTGATTAGATACTAGCCTTAGGGCCCTCTTAAAACACCTGTTAAAAAAAAAAAAGATAGCTATTGCAACACGGCTTAAAAATATCGGAAAAGCAGGAAATGGAGCTTATTAGAGCTCAAATTAGATCCAAGATTTATGTGAAGAACAGTTGGCCTCTTTAAAAGACCTGCTTAATCCCTAGATGGTTTTTATTGTTTCTATTATTATTATTTATTTATACAGTGCCATAGGTATACATGGCACTTTACAGACAAATAAAAGAAAACATGGGTCCTTCCCCAGAGAGTTTACAATACCTGATCCAGCAAAGAGTTAAGTACATGAGTAACTTCATTTGCAGGACTAACCTCCTTTGGAACCAATGAGGTTTTTCAAAAGATCAATTTATTGACATGATTATCTCTTCCAGGTCAGACCCTCTCATCTCAGACATTCAGTCTGAAGCCACAAGTGAAGAACCCAGTTCGCAGGAATAACTACTTGAGTTGGGTGCTAACTTCTGCTGAGCAAACCTTACAATAGGATTTTGTTCCAGGTTACAAATGATAAAGATAAGCCAAGGCAATGAAGGAGGGAAGCTAAGCAGTTTTTGTACTGGTAAGTCTGCTTCAGTGAAAGTTTTTACTAGTATTTGTAATATTTTCTCAACTGCGACAGCAAAATTAGTCAGTGATCGAGAAACAACTCCACAACCTGGCTTGGTGCACACCAGGGAAACTGGATTTGGTGTTCCTCCTGAGTGCAGCCCAGTGTGGCAGGGCTGGCTCCCAGGGACAACCGGCCAGAGCTCTCTACCCGCGCTCTGAGGCTGCTGAATCGGAGCCCTACAGCACATGCACCTCAGGTGTGAACTTGAATAACAGTCTGTGGAAGTGTGTTCTTTCCTACTTTGCAAAAAAAGCACTTCTGGCTCCTGTTAAAACCCCCACTATTGTGTGTTTTGTCTGGATGATGAGGGATCCTGCTCTACTCCTTACTGTCCTGATGCCCCTATTTCTGTGAATGGAAAATTGGAGCTACCTCAAGCCACTTCTCTTTTGGAGGGTAGTAATGACTACTCCAAATGTGCAACCCTATTTGCCTGCATATAAACTTTTAATAATGTTCATTAAACTTTATTAGAATTGTTCGTGCAGCCAGATCAGGGTTGCAAATTAAAACCTCAATCCTGAAAACACTTATGGAGCTTTATTCATGTAACCAAAAGGAAAAATTTCTCTTTCTATACTCACACACTTAAACTGAATCTGAAACCTAAATACAAAGCTATTTATTTTCTTATCCTCTGGCATTAAGGTTAAAAAACATGAAGGCAGGAAAGAAATTATATGTTATTGGTGCATTGAAAAACAACGGCACAACATTTTTGAAACCACATTTAAAAAAATATCATCATGTGGAAAAACCTTCCTGTTGCAACAGACTTGGAAAAGTCAATTTAAAAAATGAACTATGGCTGTAGATGCATAATGATACACAAAAGTGCCAGCCAGAAGAGACACTGAAGTCTCTAGAAGTGTTGCAATGAACTTTATGGGCGAAAGGATCAGATCAAATCAGACCCCGATACAAGAACTCAGGGAAGCTGGTAAGAATTTTCCCATTGATATGCTTTGAATCAGACGCAGTGACCAGCAAACTGCAGGACTGCAGGTAAAGGAGCAGTCATAAAATCCAGAAAGTTTTTAAAGAAAGCAGACATGAGCGCAATAAAGCCAAGGTCAAACTCCATCACCAAGATAAGTACATGTGAGAGAATTATACCTCTTTTAATGCTAAGTACAGTATTTACAATTATCTATTTATCTTGGAAAAAAAGGTAAATTAATCCATTTATTTAAAAAAGCATGGTTTTATTCCATTGAGTAATTTCCTTTGAAAAAGAAAAGTGTTTCCTAAACCCATTATCAGTCAAATCTGATTTTTTTGTGGTTGTTTCTATCTGAGATGAGGCTGCATATCATTATTCATGCATAATCTGATTCCAACTGATTCCTTGTTTACAATTTGTTTTGTGCATTTTCTTATATAAGCAAGAATTAATATACTCAGGCATGGAAGAGATATGCTCTATTGTCTTTTATTACAATTCTTTGGAATGTGCCATACATCATCTTTAACTCCCAATGATGTTCAAAATAGCCTGAGGAAAACACGAATAAATACACATATAAACAAGGAGAAACACACTAATAGGAAAATCATTTAAGTACAGGCTTGCATATAGGTACATTAAGCATGTGCCATATAAGCAATGCAAATCACGAGCAGAGCCCAAATTTTTGAATAAGCACAAAAATTACTTAAAGTTCATCCAGCTTGGGTGATAAGCAAAGTCAGAGTAGTGTCCGAGCCACCGCCTGCTCCCTGGCAGCAACCGGATGCCAAAAGCTCAGCCCTTCCATCTCGCTCCGTGCCTGCGGGGGGACCCCAGCGCCACGAGCTCCCTCTTCTCTAAATGCGAGCACCCTCCAGTGTGCACAGCCAGGAACATCCAGCCCGTCCCGGGCAGCCGAACCCGCGCAGGGGCTGCGGCCCGAGCCCGGAGCTCTGCGGGCAGAGGCTGTCACTGACCCCAGCGCCGCTCCCGGCCCGAGCCCGGAGCTCTGCGGGCAGAGGCTGTCACTGACCCCAGCGCCGCTCCCGGCCCGAGCCCGGAGCTCTGCGGGCAGAGGCTGTCACTGACCCCAGCGCCGCTCCCGGCCCGAGCCCGGAGCTCTGCGGGCCGAGGCTGTCACTGACCCCAGCGCTGCTCCCGGCCCGAGCCCGGAGCTCTGCGGGCAGAGGCTGTCACGGACCCCAGCGCGGCTCCCGGCCCGACCGCCGGCCCCAGGGAGCTACAGACCGGAGAGCAGGATTCATATGAGAGATACCGTGAAATTATGAGACTTGCCTGCAGATCCACCCTTTCTAACCCTACCGGGCTTCCTGTCCTCACCCTAATTCCCTCCTGCTATTTCTCTAACACATTTTCAATAGTTCTAGACCAGTGGAGGTCTCAGAACACCCTGAATCAATACAACCTGCTTGATTCATTTCCTTTTGACTTTGCCATACTTTTGTCTCATGAGGAGTCACAGAGCCTACAACCTTTCATCACGTGCAGGCAGCTCCCTTGAATTTCTTACGTTGTTAATTGTGAGCAAAAAAAGAGAAAAAAAAAAAACATTTCCGCTGCTCAAGTACAGAAAAATGTAAGTGAATATGGAGTGCAGTAAGACTCAAAAGGCTATGTCCCATGCAATGCACCAACGTTTACTCCTGAACTTATTAAACGTAATTTTGCCACTTCTTTTTATTTTGGATTTTTTGCACATGAAATTACAGGTAAAAAAATTAATGTTCAAAATGCTAAGAGACTATTTATCCTGCAGTAGTTAATAATACTGTTTCTTTTTCTTTTATCCTTCACCATAATTATCTTCTTCTCAGCAGCTAGATTGGTTTTTATTTTTTTTTTTAATTGAAAAAAAATATTTGCAGTTCTCATTGATTTTTGCTTACATGTAATAGCATATTTTGTGGCATTTTAACAAATTAAATTTCACACTGTTGATTTTTCCAAACTATAATCCTGCAAGAGTAGTTCTCATATTCATGTACAGGAAAGATGAAACAGATATAATAAATCTAGAGGTAGTGACTGAGTTGTAAAGTTTGACCTTATGAAAGTAGTAATGTGATGACCATTCAAAACTAAACTGTTGGAAGTCTATGGTATTCTAGGGCCCGTCAGTTACTTTAGGGCCTGTCAGTGTCCTTCCGAATGCTGCTCACAGATATAAAAACTGCCTGACCTGTCTTGAAACTAAAGTTAAGGTTTATTCCTACTAGTCTGTTCACAGAGCCAGATTCTAAGGGCAGCTGTGACTTGGCAAAACCCAGGTCACATCCATCTTTTCTGTTTCAGAATTTCTTTTTCAATCTAAGGTTTAACAAGAAATAAAAGATTTTGTAGTAAATTTGTTTAGAATTAAGAGAATATACTTGCCATCAAAAAGTTTTATTTACATCACTATAGGCTTTGCCAGGGGCACCTCCCAATGTGCTAAAACTAGTCCTGCCTTCCAGTGAATACCCCAGGATTTCAAAGGTATCTGTGTGCCCTGATTCTGCAAAGTTGCCACCTAACATCTTTCATCATGTTGACTGAAATCTCAAAAAATGATTTTTTACTGATAGTTTTGACACACAGAGCCTTAAGTAATACAGCTGCTTTGCAATCTGAACTATGCACTTCTTCAAGAGCAATGATGGTGACCACACTGCACAGCCAAATCCAGCCCTGCAGGTGAATACGAGGGATACACAGGTGTCTGTGGAGGCAGTTCAGCCATATAAAAATCAATATAATCACACAAAGAAATGTAAGAACACTCCCAGGGAGGTTACTAACAGGTTTTTGTGACCTGTCCTTTACATTTAGATTAATTGATAAACTAAAAATCATCAATGTCAATGTTTAGGCACATAAGCTTCAAGGCTCTATTTCTCAATTATACAATTTTCTTCGATATTAGCTCTAATCAAATTACCCTACTTGCTAATTCATGCCCTAACACGGCATTTTGAAAGAGAGAGTTGCATTCCCTGACTGGTTTAGAATATAATGAAAACCAAATAATCATATTTTAACATATTTTCAAAAGGAAAATTCAGCTTACTTTTAACTTTAGAACTGTGACCCGGTCCCTGTTCACTACCCACCCTGGCAGGCACTGGGGGCTGCTGAGATTTCCCACCAAAGCCTTGTCCTTTCCAAGCTGGACAAGACCCAACACCTGAGACACTCATGGTGGCCCTTTGCTGAATCCTCTCCAGGCTTGTTAATGCCTTTCTTGTTTTCTTTGCTTTTTACTAATGCACTACAGCAGCTATCATGAAATGATTGGCAAAACAGAATCCCAGAAGCCAGTGTTGTCTTCTGATTAAAAAGAGGTTTTCTGCTGGCAGATTCTAGCCAGAAGTCTATCACTGGCTATTTCTGAGTTGTAGTACTTAGAAGTATTAGAAATAATGGAGAGATGGTACTTGTTAAAATATGATCACTGACTTGAACTGCATAGAACAGGCATAGTTAGAGAATAATTCCCATTTTTGTTCTCCCGGAAGCAAAGCTGCATATTCACTTTTGTTTTCTGTTCCAAATTGCAGGAATGTTCAACTGAAAAATGCACCTATTTTCAACTATGGAACTCTTCTGTGCTCCTGACTGCTCTTTTCCAGTGGTTTAACTTAACTGCAGCAAGGAGAGGCTGGATGAGAGCAGTGAGAAATGACATCACATCTGTCTGAATTAACAAGGTCACAAACAACTACACCAAGCTCAGCTGAATGGATCAACAAATAAGTGGAATAATCTTTCCTATAACTTCCCAACATAAGTCACAAGAACTCCAGCCCTTAGAAAATTCTCCTTTAAAGCAAGACTAATTAGTTTCACATTCTTGGTTTTTGTACAGATTAATACCTTTTATAGGTCCTTAACCTGAACAGTCTTTTAACTTTTTAAGTTTCAATCTGTCATATGTCTTCAAAAAATAAATTTTAGAGTTGTTTCTTCCACCTTATTTTTCTCCTATGCACACCATACTTCTACATATACAAATTCTGTACCTTCTCTCTCTATAAATTATAAAGGATTGTCTATATTAAAGATATTCTACTCTATTTTATTTCATTTCAATGATTAATACTTTCATTCATTGACCATGCAAATATTTTGAATTCAACCAATGGAAAAACTCTCACAACTAAACAATAATAATATCATTTTTTACATGTACAATGAAAACATTTATTTTGTTAGTATGCATCATGTTTAGAGCTGAGAAACTGAGTCTGGAAAAATAACTTCCATCCCTGACTTGGTTACCAACTTCTTTTTCTTTGATCTTGACTGTATAAAGACCTCAAGCTAAAACTCAGTGCCCAAGGTTCCTCCTCACCATTTGATTCCAATCTGCGGTGTGGAGGACTGAAGTTACCCTGCAGGGACTCTTAGCACAGTGATGTGACAACAGAAGAGTGCTTTTCCTCCTGCCTCTCTGGAGGAACTGGAGAAGAAATTTATCCACACTATGTTAAAGAGCCACTGAGGATAGTTAAGAAGCATATTTCTGGTGGTTGGGTTAAGGAGTTAGCTGGACAAGAGCCAGGATTAAAAGAACTGCAATAACTCAGGGTTGTAGGTCTCAGCTGATTGTCCACAGGGTAGGCTTAGTTCAAAACCACCCTGAAATATGGCAAAACCTAGGTTCTGCCTCTTCAACTCTCACTGACAGTTTCAGTGACCTGATTGTTGCAGAAATATCACCAAAGCATCATGCACAAGGAAGGAAATGTGATGTGAGGAGAGATAAAGGACATTTGACATGAGCTTCTTGATCAAGCCCATGCAAGTAATAAAGGGCAGATTTAAGACTTATGTGACCTGGACTGAGAAACGTTGGTGAGTAAATCTCACTGGTATCTCAGAGAGAGGAAGCTCTAAGAAACCCCTTATTTGAGACTTGTGGTACTGAGTTGAATGTTTTGAAAGTAGACTAAGAAACTTTTCAAAGTCTCAGTTTCTAGTTCTAAGAAAGAACCAAAGAACTGGACCTGCTTCCTGTAAATGTTTTCCTACTTCATTTATTTTCCCCCCAAAGGCTTGGGGTTGCTCCCCTCTTTAGATAAACCATATCAAAAACAGGTTGGGGAACAGGTAATTGCAACAGCAGAGTGTGCAAACCTGTACCACACTCAGTGCTAGAACTTAAAACATGTCATTGGACACTCTGGCTTTCTGCAAGCCCCACTGAGGCTGCAATGTCGAAGGGGACAGATTTAAGTTTAAGGTTTATTGATTGATATTTACTAATTTTTTTATTCCAAAAATAGGTGCAAGACTGCCAAGTCCTCCAGGCCATACTTCTCCCTACACTTGTTGCTAAGAAAAGAAAACTGCACCAGATCTTTGGCTGATACAAATGGGAATAACAGTCATGTCTCCAGGGCAGAGCTACAAATGGAAATTATCGAGTAATTAGTTCACAATATTGTGATGGCTCATAAAGAATTCTTACAAATTAAATGAACCACAAGTGGTCTTACTTTTTCCTATTTTAATTTTTTAAAATTTTTTTAACAAATTACATTCCCTCACACTCCTTCCAGGTTCATTTCCTGGTCCTTAGAATTCCAGTAGATTGCAACAAAAGGGAAAAACTGCAGCAATTTTTCAATGACGTGGTAATACATCTTGGTATATCTAATGGTGATAACAAGAAATGATGAAACTGAAGGGTATTTTCAGTATTAGCCAATCTAGGTCTCAAATTTTATTTTATACAGCTAATTTTCACAGTTCTGCATTGAAGAATGTAGAGAATAGGATTCTTATAATAACACTTTAACACCTATTGGTATATAATTAATCACACAGTATTTTCATGATTGACCTCTAGGAAAACAGGAACAGATTTTTCATTATTTTTCATTTCTAACAGGCAAACTGAGTAAGACAGAATAAAATACTTTTTCCAAGAGTCATAGATTAAACTGGACCAAGAGCAGGGGTTCTTGGATCTGTTATCTCCTTCAGCTCAGATTGCTAAACTTTTTTTTTTCCTGAAATCAGTCAGAGCTGTTGAGGTGTTGTGGACTGCTTATTCTGCTCTTCAGCAGCATCCCTAATTCTATCCAAAGTGGTAGGATTTGAATGTGACTTTAACTGCTGCTGTCCATACATTGATCTTTGAAGTCCTTCTTTTTGTTTAATATTAGATAACTGAAGAAAACATTCATAAAATCAGTAATACCACATAAAATTACCCCTCTTTCAGAAAAGATCTGTTCCACTAAAAAACACAAATGGACCCTAATGAGATAATTTTGTTAAGGAGCCCTCTCAGTGTTAGTGTGCAAATGACACCAAGAAGTAAGAATTCTTTAATACAAGCCTTTCCCTGCTTTACTGGTGCCATTAATGCCCCTCTCTGTTCTCAGAAGTGACAGAGGTGGGAGGGAGAGAGGGGCACATCATGGTCCTGTGGCACTCAGGTCCTCGAGCTGGCCCCACAGCGAGCACCTCCAGGGCCAAAAGCACCTGTTACAGACTCCTTCTACCAAGGATGGGTCTGGGGCTGGCCTGAAAAACACAGTCACCATTTTTGCATGAGACTGGTTGCTGCTGCCCAGACTGCTCCTGTGTAATTTGGAGGATAATCAGAGCCAAATGAGGAAGATATTTGCATTTTGCAAATGACTGGCAATAGTCTAAACAAGAGATTAAGATGACTATATAATTTCTTTGCTCCTTCACCAGAAACAACTGTGTTTATATTTACCAGAAATCTCTTATGTGAACATTCATTTCCAACTAAAGCTGTTCTACCATATGGATCAGATATTTTATTTTCTCAAAAAAACCCCAGAAAATCAAAAACAAACAAACAAACAAAAAAAAAAAAACCCCAAAAAATCCTCAGTTAATTTATGGTGGAATATTTATTTGACTATTTCTATAGAATGACGGGAGACACTGGTAACCACAATGTTTTATCTGTACAAAGAGAAAATGTCAATACCTGTTTGCTGCAAAAGATCTGTAATTGGAGCTAGTAATCTCAGGTACATGTACCTGGAGGTGCAGAAGGTGTAAATCTCCTCAATCTGCAAAACTATGAGCTTTCCACTTCAACTGCTCTTGTCATTGCATTCCAGAGCTATAGTTAACAGACCTTTAGAAAGAATGCATAGATTGTTATTTAGGATAACTAGTATAAATATAAGGAGAAAAAAATTCCTAATTTAGATATAGAATTAACAGACATGAAAAAACACAGACACGAGAGGCAAAATGAAATGGGTCCATTTCTAACACACTAAACCCCTCACCATCATCCTATCGATATGGTGATTAAGCCTTATCAGCCATACAGCAATTGTTGTCCTTATTTTTTGTGTTGTAAAAAGTTTTCAAATGCAAAAGTCACAATAATTAAAGGAAATGGTGAAAGTTCATCTCTGTGAAATTAAAATTTAAAAAAATAGGAAAAAGAAAAAAGGAAGGAAGGAAAGAAGGAAAGAGTTGAAAACCTAGATGTTTAGACAGCCCTGCAAGCCCCCTTGTGACCTTACTCTGATATTTAACAAAACATTAATCTTCTTGCCAGCAATTATAAAGAATACAGTGATGTAGCTGGGGCTCAGTGAGTGAGTAATAGTAATTCCATTGTTCTCTTTTATTTATGCCTTGGCTGTACCAGGCAGATGAGGTAAGTTGGGGCTTTTTATATGTTATTATTCTGATTCTGAACTGGCAATACATAAAGGCTGATTACACAAATATCTGTCTGTTTCTGAAGCACTGTTTCACACCTCCTTCCAGCTCATGATCAAAGCGTTTCAACATTTTATTATGAAATCATGAATCCCTGCTTAGTTTGCATATGAATTATAGCCTTTAAAAAAAATCCACACTGGTGTACAACAGTGACAGTGCCTTTTGAACCAAAGAACAAAACAAGGTGTTACACATTACTTCTGGAAGGCAATGACTTGCTGATTAATTCTGTTTGCTGGAGCACAGTCCAACCTCCCTAGTGAATACATAAGCCTTGAGACCAAAGACTTTTTTTTTTCAGTGATCAGGCCAGTGATTTTTTTCCTCTTGTAAGAAAGGGAGCTGTATGAAGAAGTTGAGAAAATGTTGTCATGTAGCTGTAACCAAAACAAAACTACAAGAGCCTCTCTCTGCTTCTCTGAAATGGCAGTAGCTATCCTAAAAATGAAAAATAATCCAATTGGCCAGTTAATAGCATCCCACTGTACAAACCTTGCATTCTGAAAGTTGCTGAGTGGGTTCCACCCGTGTGCATAAAGTAAATTGAAAGAAGACAGTGAAGCAGAGCTCCCTAAGCCATACACAGGTGTCCTGCACCTACTTCTCAGGAGAACTGCAATGGTGTCTTTAAGATTCACACTTTCTACATTAAAAGGATGAAAAAAAACCTCTTGATGTTCAATCTTTCTACTTTAGAAAGAGGAGGGGTCAAAGTATCCACTCTGATTTTTTACTTTCTGAGAAACTTGCATTTCATAGTCACAGGACTGTGAATCAGGGATAAGGTATATAACATTGAGTTCTGTAAGAGCAGCATCCAGTTGCTGATGCTTATGCCAAGGTGAGGCATTCCTGTATGACATATACATCTAATTGAAGGCTACTGGTTTATCTTTTACAAATACCATGTTTTCCTCACAGTAGTCTGAAAAAGTGTCATTCCTATAAAATATAAAATATGCTAAGGATTTTCAAGTTTGTTTTGTATCATACAAATACGAACTGTGAACAATCTTATGAATAGAAATAGCATTTTATTAGGTTTTACTCTCAGTGATTTGCAACTATTAATTTTGTTGAAAGTCATGCCATTTCTGTCACTTCAGTCAAAGCAGGATTTGGTCCATAATTATTGACCTCTTCTATTTATTATGACATCTTCCCCCTCTGTTCACTTCTCTGTATTGGCAGAGGCAAATGCAGATCATCTTTACAAATCTGATAACGTCAGCAAATCAGAATTTAAGGTAGGAGGGCAAAGAGGAATTACTTCTGTTTGATGACCTGCCAAAAAAATAATCTAAACTTTGCTGCACTTCCACACAGCTGTACAGTGAAAGATCATGTGGCCAAGACAACAGCCAAGCTGAGAACACTTGATTTGTTAAAAGATTTTTTCAGATCATCAGTAGGTGGCTGAAGCAATTAAACTTAATACAGCATTTGTTTTCTGAACAGCTAAAGGCTTAGCTTGTTACACTGAATAGTATTTTCCCCTTGGAGTAAACTCATGGAGGTTATCCAAAAGTAGATTCAACTCAATGGCATCTCGTGTAACCTGGCTCTGTCTCTTGTGGGACTCTGGGGCCATGAACACTCACACATCTTTTGTCATGATATCAGCCAAGGATTTCTTTTGCAGGCCAATTCAACACATTTGAAACATTTTATAAAACTAGCTACCACTTCACATGTTCTCTGTGAAATAACTCTGAATGTGCATCTTTGACCTTATAATCATTTCTTCAGCATAGTCTAAAATTGAGTGGGTTTAGATTCTGTGCATTAAAGTAATTGTATTTTTTACCTTAGCACATTTTAAAGCAGAACAGAACAGCATTGCAGTGTGTGAGATTAGCAATTAAGATTTTATCAGTATAAATACATTGTTATTGAAACAAATGAATTAATATATAAAACCTCCATGTGCAGACTTAATAAAAGTGCCAAACCAAAGGAGAGATCCCCGTCTGAATGTCAAACTTCAGAAAATAATCCATCTGGTTCTATTCACAGACAGACAGGCCACATCTCAGAGTACCTTGCAAAATCAATGCTCTCCATGCATGAGACACAAACTCACAAAGGCAGGAATTCAGAGCTGAGCCTTAAGCCCTGTTCATAATTTGTTTCATTGTTCCAGCACATATGAGATATGTAAGACCCCCAGCAGCTCTGAGGCTCCTGTTCTGTTCCTGCACAATAGGGGCGAGTTAGGGATTGCATTGTCTCCACATCCCCTGAGCTCTGGTGCCTGTGTATGTTTTAAAGATATTTAGAGTTATCTGAATGAGGTTTTATGATAATGTTGAAACAACAAAACAATATTTGGGAAAAGTAATAAAATCCTCTCTCAAACTAAGATACATTAAAACTGGGTCAGTAGATCATGCAACTCATTATGTAGAATTACACCATTCCTCTGAGCTATGAATTTACATAGTACTGGAAACCATAAGAGATAAGAAAAGACACTTGTAGCCAATTCTGTAAGAAAACTATTTTTAATTTGAGAATATATACTTTTGCAGAGCACATACTTATATGTTCAACCTAGTAAATTTCTACTTCAAAAACTAATTTTATGGAACAAAAATTTATCAAAGCTAATGTTACATAATTTGGTTATGCCCATTTTTTACACCATTATCTTAATAATTATTTTGTAGTCTCATGAATCCCAGATTTTTGGGATAGATATTGCATTATCTAGACTCTAATGGATCACAATGACAACTACTTTTAGAAACACTCCTGTATCACATGCACAGAACCCACCACCATGGAGCATTTAAATACTATTAAATCCATACAGAAAAGCAACATAACTAGACACAGTTATCAAAACAAGCTGCATTTGAAAGGCTTAGAAATCCTCATTTTTTACCTATTTTCTACTTAAGTGTATAGAACATAAGAACCTTTCTGTAAAATATGTAAAAATGATACTTTCAATATTATCAATACAGAATAAGCTGCAGATTGAAGAAAAATTTAGAGTGCACCTTGAGGCACTCAGAGTTAAAAAGGCTACCCAGGAACACAATGGGATTGTATTATGCTGATGCAATTAACATATTATACCATTTGTCACCTTGCTGGCCCATGGAGACTCGTATTCTCTGCCTGGAAATATCTGATGGTTTTGCAGGTTAACTAGAGATAAGATTGTTCACAGTTCTAGAGCTCTAGGTCAAGATGACTTCTAGGTCTCCCAAAATTGGAACACATAGAGAATTTTAGTTAAGTATTGCTGGCTTGAGGACACGTTAAGAATGAGAAAAGGATCACAAGCTCAGCACAACCAGTAGAAATCCTAGAGCCCAAGTTATTTTCATTTCAGATTTCTGAATTATCAAGGCAAAAGGATGGTAATGAGATTTTATAATCCAGAAGCAATGTTCTAAGCAGCAATGGTTTAAGAAAAATCCTGAAGAAACATAAAGTGGAACAATGTGTTCTTCTGGGAGTAAAACAACCTTCAGCTTCTTTAGGATAGGTAGATGCTGCTTTCTGAGGGCTCTGGCTTCACTAAATTTGGCTGAACTTCTTAGAAAATCAGTTATACTTCTCTTTTGAATACTCCTGTTGCCAGAATGCTGAGGGTACCCTTCTGACTGGGGAAAGTGGACAGGGAAGAACAAAGGAGGAGGATATAAACACTGCCTGATTAACACGCATGTATCTCATCTTTAAATTTTCTGAGAAATAGTTCATTTCCTCTTGTCTCTCCAGCTGCACAGTTACTAAATTTCTGCAAAAATGAATGAGGAAAAACTGCTATTTTGGGGCTCTAACTTGGCATTCAACATTTGAGACTTCTGTTGGTGAGGTAATCTTAGTTTGCCTCGTGCTTGTTGCTGCCATATGGAAATTGACTCTGGTTTCTTCTCTCTTTCCTATTCTGATCCTACTATTTCCACTATCAATTGCATTTAATACACATTTCCAAACTGTGCTTACTGTTGCAGCAGTATATGGAGGTCACCTTCTAATCAATTACTGTAAGAGCCTTCCTGACAAACTTGCTACACCTTTGCTCTCGAAAATGGAGTCAAGAATCAAGTAGCTCATGTGATTTTCTATTTTCCCCCAAATTTTCTCATTACTCTGATATTTGTTAAATTTCTTGAATTCATTCATGTATATCACACTGATACTCAGTTTGGACAGCCTTTCTGCAATACAACTGAAAAATGCAACCATCACTACGACCACAGAAGCATTTGATTTTATAACTTTGAAACAAGGTGTTATGGCAAGACAAGTCATAGTCTCACACAAGAATGTATGAAACTGAAAGGTCAGAAGCTCTCTCATGGTGCTGAGCCTCAGAGGCATGTAGAAGATCAAACACACACATACTCAACAAAAGGTTCTCACTCGGAATTTGAAGTTCTGCTCTTGGGCACACTTGGACCATCATTCACAGAACCCACAACTAAAGCTTTCTTTCCCCTACACCCCCATGGTCTGAATGAACTTGCATTCTCCAAGCACAGGTGGTCACTCCTCCTTCTCTCCAGTGGCTTCACCTCTTTTGCCCAGTATGTGAGGGAGCTCGAACCCATTCCTAAAGTAATTTTAATGTATCTTTTTCTACCTTCTGCATAATTTTGAAAGGAAAAATTGTCTTCTACTGAGGTTACACTACATTAGCCTAAGGAACTTTGGCATTGTCTCACAGAACTTTTAACAAAGTAACAAGCAATCTCTGCTCAGATAAATAAGCACTTAAAATTGGGTACAAAGGTAGCAAGGTGCCTAATCCCTGTCCAATTCAATGAGCTTCTGGTACTTAATTCCAATGGTCTGCGCCTTAGGGATTTTGGCACAAAGGAAATGAGATGAAACTTGGTTTCCCATGAAACTTCATGTCATGTTTGGCACAGGAATGGTTTGGCAACACACAGGCAAAGACACCTGACTGCCACAGATAGGGAGGTGAGCATTAACTCTACAGCTTCTGCATCAGACACACGTTGCACTGCTGAGCAGAGTAATTGTTAAATTCCTTTAAAAGCTAGGCTCCAAATGCACAGAAAATGGCTATGGGATTAAGCCATGTACGATTTTTAAAGATATCTTTTTTCTCTGTAGCATCTGTTCTCATTATGAACTCATTTTCTTATCTATGCTAGGGTCCGTTTCTTAAATCTGAACATAAGACAAATATTTCTGCTGGCTTACATGGGTCATTGCATCTGAAAATAATACATTCAATATGGTTAATTCATCAGGAAAATAAAAAATACATTTTCAAAATTTTAGTATGTCTCTTTCTTTAGTACTACTCTTACTTTATTGTAAATGCAAATTTACATTACTTTATAAATTATGCTTATATTTATCTATATAATCTCAGCATCTTTAACAAATTAACAGTAAGAAGTATCAGTGAAAAACAAGTTTTACCCACTTGAAATAAATTAAGATGCTATTTATATCTGATACACATTCTTCCCAGTCATGACGGGACTATGTAAGACCATCACTTCAGTCAGATATTCCTGTCTCTCAGACATTTCCTTGCTCTCTCTTGCCAAAATCTCTTGTTAACTGTTTGTGGAAGGTCTTCCTAGAGACTGATATGCTGCACGGCGTCTTTAGCATGATTCTCTTTATTCATGCTGAGATCATATCATTTTCTAGCTCTTCTCCTCCAGGTTCTGTACTGCAGTCCCTTCCTTTTTGAAGTTTCTATTTCCATAGATGACCATTACTTTCTTATATTTAATTCCTCCTAAGTGCTGTAATTTCCCAAATGTTTTTAATTCCATAAGCTGTTTCCTGTGATCTTCTCCAGACTACTTCTCAGCATGGTTTTCAGCTTTCTCTGGGGCTATAATTTTTTTTATCCACCTCTTCCTCTCCTCTCTCTTCCCTCAGCATACAACAGCACTGGCCTCCTTCAGCCATAGCTCATTTGTCTGTTTAGCATCTGTTTGTCATTCATACCCCTTGATGTTAGAACACTCATCTTTTTCATATTCTCATCTACAGCCCACTGTGAATGGTTGCACAATGCCTTCGAGTCACCATAAGCATTTAATGCTATTTCTTCTACTATTAGGATATTTGCATCCTTATCTCCAATGCTCTCTTTTCTTCCCTGGAAAGTTTTAGTATTGTCATCACTGTTTCAAATTTACTGTTTCCTGCAGCTGATCTTTAATTAGAAAGCTGTAATAGGACAGTGTATCTGCAAAAGCCTCATTTGTCCAGACTCCATCTATATGAATCTGCTCCTAAATACAGAGTTTCTCGAAATGCAGGTCTTCCATTACTTTTATTACAGATAAGGAAGCCCACTGAAAATGTCCTAATTTGTCCCAACACTCAGAATTCACAAACACCACAAATAAACTGGCATCACTTCATGAACATAACATTGTAGAATTTACTTTGGGTACAACAATTGCTAAAATTGGTATGTAGTAGCCATGCTCTTCTAAGCTTTCTCTGTTCTGTTTCTCTATGTAGCTGTGAATCAATGCAAGCTAAACAAGGTAAAATTTTTACAGAATGTTCTATCCTGAGGCTAAATTATTTTTTTCCCATTGCCCTGAAATTATTGTAATCAGTATTTATTCTTGAAAAAACTTGAAGGCCATAATCATGTATCAAGGCCCAGTTGTGACATGTAAATACACTCATTTTTTATACAACATAAGAAAGCTTGCAAGCCATGCATCTGAGTGATACAGTGAATACAAAACAGATGAGGAAAGCCCAAGGTAACAGTGAGATGATAATGGCTGGTGTAATAAGCAGTGCTACTGCACCTCAACTGCTTGGCTATGATTAAACTAATGTAATAACTGCTACCATGCTAAGAAAAGGCATTAATAGCAGAATGGTGGTTTATTGTCTGCTCTCTTCTGTAATTTACTCAGCACCAAAGTATTTATTAGAAACATATTTATTGTGTACTCACTTTTGGATGTGCCATATGTTCCTCCACTGATGATGTAATAATTTGTGTTTACTTTTTTTTTAAGTGCTGTATAAAAAGACTAAAGACGAAACTGGAACAAGTCACTAGATATCAGTGCTGAATGTGAGATCAGTTTCACAGGAGGACAGTCATGCCTCTAACAAGAAGTTTGCTCTAATGAAATGAAGGAGATCAAAGATGATAGAAAGCAAAGCTATGTAATGAAACAGTGATTTAAGAAGCCTGGGACATTTATTTTATTTTCATTGTAAGATAGGTTACTTGCGTTACAGTTTGGTATTGTTTATTCTGGTGTCTGTACATGGTTTTGATTATATTAATTACGTTATTGGCCAAATTCTAAACTGTCGTAAATCAAAATTACTATTCTGACTCAAGTGAATGACAGTGACTTATACCAGCTGATGACCTACCCTTCAATGTCTTACAAATGCAGGATAAATACTTTGCAAGGCTTCTAAAAAGTTTGTTTGTTTGTGAAAATGTTACAATTTATTGCCGTTTTGCAAACGGATAGAATTTCTTGCTGTAAATACTTTAATTACTATTATAAAATGAATTGAAATTTAATTAAAGATGAAAAAAAGCACAGTGGAAATTTTTAAAAGGATAAAACCAGCAAGAAACACTCCCAGATTTGAATGTCATTTTAACAGTAATTTGAACCAACATCTGAAATGTGTTATATAATTTTAAACATATACTAAAAATTATTTTCTTCCAGCTTAGAGCAAGTGCAGACTCAATAGTTGTTCCAAAGCTTTTAGTTATTTCCCCCTTCAATCTCTAGACATAAACAAACAAGAATGCTAATTAAGAAAAGTTACTTCAGGCAATAATCTTGTCAAAGTAGTTAAAGAGGGTTAGACTCAATCATCACAAGGTAGGGTAAGATCTAGGGAAAGCATTCATCATAGAAACACATTGAATCAGTGTTTCTCCAACAGTTTGAAACAAATGCCTTGGATATTACTGAAAAATATTACTTTTTCTCTTAATGAGACAATCAAAAGTATGTTTGATTCTCTTAAGGTATAAAATGAACATGACAGTGTTCCAAAATGCATTTATGATACTAAATATGTGGGCAGGTTTTACTAAAGATTGTGGTACCCTCAATTCCCTAAATTTTCCTTGTTTCTCAAGAGGTGGTCACCAATGGCTCCACGAGCTGTTTCTCCACTGTGACAGGAATTTTATTGGGGTTTATGGAGTACAAATGGGGAAAGCTAAACCTGATTTCAGACTAGTTTTGTGCAGGCACTGTCAGTGTTAACAGCTCTGCTGGGGGCTTCCTTGAAGCAAGGAATGTAAACTCAACATGTTTGATTGGGTCCAGCTGAAGGGCTGGACAGCAGGGGCATTGCTCCGGGTCTGAGGAGGCTACACGCACATCTGGAGTGCCCTCGAGAAACGCGGCCTTTGGGTGGGCAGAGCTGTGCAGGGGCCACGGACCAGGGCCTCAAGGGGCACCTGCTCTGAAGTGTGGGCACAGCCAATGACACCTGTAAGATTTCAGCCTAGAAAGCATTTTCAAATGCAGTGCAAAGTGGCAAGAACTTGAATGCCTTTTGAAATGGAACACCCTCTTGTGCTGCCACTCTGAGACCATTCATGGAGCCCTCTGTGAAAACCAGCAAAATCCCTGGGGAGGGTGACACCACCACTGGCACTCACTGGCCGCCATCGTGTGTATTTCTAGGTAGCTACCTACAAAACAGACCCTCCATGTTGCAGTGAGTGACACACTGAGGATTTGTATTGATGGTGGAGCTCATTATGCAAGTCCAAATGACCTGAATGTTCTGCAATTTATGCCTTTCTTTTTAAGACAACATGCCCTCATGCTTTTCCAAGAATAGATGGATAACTTAAGTCTTTTGGGCACTGATCCATTTTACACATTTCCTGATCTGTCCTTGAGTTACTGGAAAACATTTTCCAGGATGAAAATCTCAGTTTCTGCAAGAAATAAAATCAATTCAATCGAACAGAGATGATGGTTGCACAAACATGTGTATATTGTGTTAAGCACGAATGTTGACATTTATCAATATGATTTAGAACCAACCAAATAAATTTCTTCTAGTGGACCAAACTTATAATAGTAAATTTATGTAACCCTTGCATTGAACTTAGAACAGCCTGTGTTCTGCATAATGTTTCAAATAGGAGTGCTAGAATGGTACATTTCTTTCCCATTGAACAAAGATTTTATGTTTCTGGCAATGGTTTTGCAAGATAATGTACTTGTTAGCCAAAAAAACCACTCAGAAAATACTCTTACTTTGATGTACAAGTATAACAACAGTTCTTTTAGGAATGGATATGACCGATCTTATTTTTACACATTATATTATTTTTTTTCACGTGTCAAAGATACTTATCTTAGTGAAGGGCTTCTCCATGGATCATGTTTCCCTATTTTTTTCTAGGCTACCCTCAAGATGAATGAACTTTATCTTTTCAGGAAGTGAAATTTTTTATTTAAAATGTGAAATCTTGTTGAGTCCCAGGGTTAAGTGCATGGTTTCAAAGCTGATATGCTTTCAACATATGGCTCTCTTATTTCTAGCTATATTTAGCATTCTTTTATCTTGAAACACTTCACTCAATTTCTCAAACATTTTTTTTATCTTGAAACATTTTACCCAATTTCTCAGCAATGCCATTTGTTTAAAAATAAAAATAAATTTTTGAGAATCAAGTCTCCAGCAGGATATTTCTCTCCTCTATTTATATACAGGACACAACCCTGGCAACAATCTAACTCCAGCAAGATGGAGAAATTCCACCTGGACTAAGTGTCCCACAATCAAACCAGCTGTGTGTTCCAGAAGGTGGTTCACTGTCAGATGACAACTGAGAGTATGTTGCATTTCTCTTTGCATCAAGAGAAATAAAATCATTTATGCAGGAATTTTACATAGGCAAGTGGGCCTAAATTATTCCACTTTGTGCTGGGCCTTGTCTCAGAGCACTTTATGGGGCAACTTTTACAGAGCCCCAGGTCAGACTGGGATTCCCACTGAATCTGGCAAGAGTGCACTACCTTCTGATTATACATATTTCATTAATAAACCACTCCCAGATGTTTCCCTGTTAAATATTTCTGTAGAGGAATCATGACCTGTGAGACACAAAATCTAAGTAAACAGAAAGTATTTGAGTGTTTCAGAGTTACTCATAAGAGAAATGCTAAGACATGCTTTTGGGAGCTATGCTGCTTCCAATATCATCAGGAAAGAGCCAACCCTGAATAAACATGAAGAATTCGAGAGCTGCAATAATTAAAACATGAATACAGTTGACTTTGTGATGGCCAGCCCTGTTTCATTAATGAAGGTGTTCTGTTAAACAATCTGGATAAGATCCAGAGTGTTGCCTCCACAGAAGAAGTGATACCTATTGCAACACCTTGCATCAGGTGCTTAGTAATGGTATTACACAGCAAGATAAGGCTACTTGATCTATGAAAATTACAAGAAATAAACAAGTATTGAAGATACTTACAATTAGGATACTCTTTAAAAGGCAGAATTGAGTGCCACTTCCCTCTTATCCACTGAGTCTCACATCCAAGCAGTTCTGCCCTTATACCTGCACAAGAAAAAAAGGAATGTTTTAAAGTTTTAATGAAAGGACAGGCATCTAATATGGGCTAATCAGTCATACAGATGTGGCAGCATCATCCTGCCTTGCAGATTCTCAGTGAATATTCTAACCCCCTCCTAGACACCTTCTCTATCACAAACTACTATTAAGTTTTTTAGTATGGAATTTCTACAGTTATACAGAGATAGCATAGAATTATTGTAGAAATATTTCTACAGTACTGTATAAATATTTACTTGAGCTGAAATTCAAAATGTGCTTTCACATAGGTGGGCATAATCCAAATATTTCATATTCTAGTGCAGAGGCAGATCCCTTAGACCAATCACTGTAATCTGGATGCAATTATCTTTTTTTTTGCTAGAAAAATTCAATTTTTAGAACTTAAGAGTGTTGTACAAACCTTTCTGTTTTTAATGAGATGATATTTTCTGTCAAAAGGCATTTTTTTCTCAAATGATTTTTAATATTGCCTTACAAAACATAGATTTGTCATGAGAGAAGGTAGCTAAAGTGCATTGCACAGCTCCTTGTTTCTCGTAATGTTCCATTGAATTTCATAGAAATAATCAACTGGAGAACTACTACTCAACGTGAATAATTGTGAGACTCTGCCTGCCATGTATCTATCATGATCATCTAAGATAGCCACAGTCCACAGTATTCAAACTGTGGAAAATGGCACA
Source organism: Picathartes gymnocephalus (assembly GCA_013390045.1). Classification (NCBI taxonomy): domain Eukaryota; kingdom Metazoa; phylum Chordata; class Aves; order Passeriformes; family Picathartidae; genus Picathartes; species Picathartes gymnocephalus. The sequence continues at coordinate 59,920 of WEKY01043830.1, forward strand.
AAACTGCACAGCAGCTGCAAAAAACAGCTAAGATTGATTTTCTAGTAGCATTAGGTCTATTAAATTCAATTATGTTGAAAGTGAATAATAATAATAATTTTTAAAATTACAATTAAAAGTCTAACTAAGGATACAAGGACATAAGAACCCATGATGACAGATGACTTTGATGACAGTTCAAAAGGGATATAATTTATTTGTGAGATTTAAGTATGTGCTACTAATATTTTTATTAAATGGTAAACCTATACTTTGGACATTTCTGATCATGACATATATTAGAATTTACATTAAGAAGGATGGCTACTCATAGATGTTGCTATTTATAAATCATATCTCTCTTATGTAATATGCACACTACCGGAATTATTTAAAGGAGTGCTGATGTTGAAAAATGAGTATTGATTAAAAGACAAAAACAATTCCCAAGAAGATTAAGCATTGATACCAGACAAAAACATTAAATAAAAGAATCAGCAGTATCCGTAATTTGGAGTGCCACTTCCTAAGAAACACATACAGTAGCAGAATCTATTTTAATTGCATATGGGGGCTTTGCCTGGATTATGCCCAGGCACATGACAAACCACCACCAAGTCCCCTGTTGGGAGTAAAGGACAAAAAGGGCTTTTACTTGGCTTGTTGCCACTTTTCTCAGGAACAATAAGTCAGTCACTAGTCACAAAACAAGAGACCCCTGCATCAAGCCAGGCAGCCCCAGGGAGGCTCTGGCTGGCAGCACTTGCAGGCAGCTCCAGCTTCCCAGTGCCCAGTGCTGGGGGCTGCCAGCCCCTCTCCTTGGCACCAGCTGCACTGGGCTTCCCAGTCATCCCCTCTCTTTACAACTCTTCCTTATCGCTCTGCATCACATTCTTTTTAAAAGTTATTGCATACCAAAGAGAGGCTGTTTAAGGCTCCAAGTCATAAAATATTCTCCTGATTAAGGAGTAGTCACATTCTATATTTCCAAATGGGACGAGTTTCACTGCCTCTGGCAAGAGCAATATGTACAAGCCTACTGCATCATGAGTAGGCTCAGAGTAATCAGTGGTTAACTGGCTAAATAAAGGACAAAAACTATCACTGGAACCCCAGCAAGGATCATGAGAACGGATCTGAAAGGCTTCTGATTCCTTAAGAGCCTAGAAGGAGTAGATATCCTATGAAAAGTGAGTTGCACAGTCCTTGTAAGCACTCAACGAGTGCATTTTGGACATCCCACAGATGTCTGCAAAGGCTGACCACAAAATCAAGGGATCTTCTCAGCCCGGTGAAACAGAAACCGTCTCAGCTACCCAGAAACTCTGTTTTAATGAAAAATGGGGAAACAAGATACACAAAGAGATCATTTGCAGGACACATTTTTTACTACTTTTTTAGCCATATTTAAAGACAAGAGAAGGAGTCCCCTGTCTTTCCCATTGTGTCATGTGTTATCATGTTACTACCATAAGGACTTAGCCTTCCTCCACCTTCTGAATTCCTAATCTGGTGATGCTATTGCTCAAAATGACATTTTATTTCCCCAAGAATCACACATTAGTTGAACTAATGCCTGATAAGGAAGGTTCCTTTTGACATTATTCAACATTTTGTATGCTTGCACTAGAAACTGTTCTTTTATTTTCCAGTACAAATCTAAATATTTTTTGCATGGAACACAGAATCTTATCTGTGGATTGGTATTGTAAATGAATATTTTTCCATTAATATTTCATAAGTTTTTCAACTAATCTCAGAACAATCATATTTGCTTATAGCATGGTATCAGTTTTATATCGTTTAAGATTTGTAGGAGTTCTCCATCTTATATAGTAATATCATTTTGATAGAAGATAAAGAAAAGAAAATTATTACATGACTTCTAGATACATCAGAAAAAAAAAAATCAAGACCATAAAAATTCTCATGCTTATAATTTGCCTATTTTTATAATAATATTTCATATTTTCTACATTTTAATAAAACTGCACAATGAGAAAACAGCTGAATCGTTCCTTTCCCCTGGAATTATGTCTGAAATGTTTATAAATAGTTGATTCCCACCTTTTCAAAGTTCCTTGAAAATGCAATGTGCATTAGTTAGCACACAATGCACTAATTAGCACAACGAATGCAGGTTTATATTCGTAATCCTACCTAGAATCCATCTTTGCATTAGTTTCAGGTCAGAAAAGATGCTAAATGCAGTATTTGCATAACTGCAAGTAACACACAATAGAAAAGCTGTAGGTTGGATTTCTCTGCTCTAGTTAATAACACACACAACAACATAAGCAATTTAACTCCTTTAAACAACTTTGATCCCAACATTGTGTTTCATGCCTTTGTTACAAAGTGACAACAACTGTTGCAATATCAATAATAAAATGTAGAAATAAAAGTTAAGAATAAAACCATACATCCCAAGTGCTAGGTCTTTAACAGAAAGAAGGATGAGAAACCAAAGAAAAGGCCCCCACATCTGCACAAACACTGCCTGGTAAATTGTTTTTCACACAATTTCAGAGTAAACACTCGTTGGCAATGAATTAGTTCCAGGTCTTATGTAGAAATGTTAATGCAACATATCTCAAATATATGCATTTAACTGTTTTTGTAATTATACGTCCTAACTCTGAAAACAACACTATGCCCAAATAAATGTACAATTTTTGGGGGTTACTTTTGGAGGACTTCCTTCATGTTTTGTTTTACCAGTTTCTCTGATTTTTTTCTTTAAATGGTATCCAACCCCGAAGACAACTTTGATAAAGTCAATGAAATTATACAGGTAGAAAGGACAAAAATGCAGTCTCTGGATTTCAAATAGTGACAACACCAGTCTCACCATTAAGCCTGACACAAGAACCTTTTAATTTAAATGTAATCTCCAAAAGACCAAATTACCAGCAACATATTCTCATTAATTCCTGTAAGGGATGCTCAAGCTTTGACCCCTCATTGTTCTCCTTATCGAGAAGTGGCTGAGTCATAGTATTAATAAGCCATCACTCATTTAAGTGGTCATTCACTGCTGGGCGGGGAAAAGATAGGCTCATCCTTTTGAAGTGGGAACAGGCAAGCAAGGCTGCTGTAATAGGCTGTGATTATTTTCACTATGAATGCTCTCCCAGCTTTCAAAAATTAAAAGGAGCACTCATTTTCCTGCTTGAGTATTTCTCACACTGGCAAAAAAATGAACACTTTGAAATGTAAATGATTTAATCTTTGCAAACCCCTGCTTCAGAGGGAGGTACAGCTTCATTTACAAAATGAAGACATTTTAGGAAATGATTATCATTGTAAAATTGAGGTCAGCAGGGAGTCCGAGTTCAAACTCTTAGAATATCAGCAGTGTAACAAGTTTGATCTTCCTTACTGCATTGCTTGCATTTGCTTCTCTGGGTTCCAGCAGAGAGCCATTGTCAGTCGGAACTTGTTCCCACTCATTTCCCTGGTTAAATAAAATAATTATGCTTATTACTTAGAGTTAGTCAGTCCAATAAAATTTAGGACAAAATTAAAAATAAAAAAGCGAAGTTGAAATTTATTTTTATTGATGTATACACTATGTGCATATTCAACTTAGAACATTTAAAGGCTGACAGCACTGAGGATATATATTTTTTTAATGGGGCAGTTTTACTATACTGTCCTACCAAGGTTTCAGAAGGAGACCACCCATAATGGTGAGAGAATATTTCATTTAAAATTTAAACATTAAATCCTTAATCTCTCTTCTACAACAGCCAAGTAGAATGACAATTATTGTTGCTGGCATTATAGGGTTTTATGGTATCAGTCAGGCTTATTATGAACTGATGGAGATGATAAATTTGTATAACAAAGTGCAAATGATAACAGCTGCCATATGACATCAGCCATTATGAGAGCTTCCCTGCACTGATGGGCATTTCAGCTGAAACCAAGGGAAACCTGTCAGAAACGAGGATGAATCTGAGTGAAATAGAAAGTGAGAAGTTACAGAATTTTATTGGAGATTTCATATGTAAATTTATCATCTTTTGATCAGTGTTATATACTTATTTTCAGTGGGGTTACTTATCTTTGTGCCATTTCTGAAGAGCCATGATACATTGAAAGGGATAGCTAAAATTAGAATGTCAAAATGCTATTTGCCTTACAATGATCCTCGAGCACCCTTGAAGTTACACTTCAGTAGGATAGATGAAACTCTGTTACTGTGTGAAAGAAATACACCCATAGATCTACAACATGCAAGAGAAAAATACCAAATGAAGCAGAATTCAGCATCTGTCCAATATCTCAAAAAAGGACAGGTAAGAATGAAAGGCTGCTTGTATTGAAGTTAAAGTGATACAGTTCGAAGTAAATCTAAAAGCTGGGTAGCCAGACTTGCAGGACACTTACCCAAACCAGCCTTAAGGAGGTTTGTCTTTACTTATGACAACAAGCTAAATATTAGCAGTGGTTTATAATATCCCTCAAAAAGAGAAGAAGAAAATAGTCCTACAAGCAAAATTGCACAATTTTTCAAAATGATCAAAATGCTGAAAAATATGTTATAACATTTCAAAAGTGATAAAGGAGAAAGTCTGAACACCATCCACCACATAGGCAGTCTCACTGCTTACTGGTTTTTCTGGTTTAAGCAGGTGTTTTGTTTGTGTGCACTGGAGTGTGAGGCAGCTGTTCTCGAGCTATGAAGGGCTCCATTATGAGCAGCACCCCGCTCCCTTTCCAAGGCAAGTTCACAAGCTGGGCAATTGCTGCAGTGGAGAAAAGCTCCACACCCTGGCCTTTGGGCAGGACTTCTTTTTCTTAGAGGAACTAAACACCTGACAAGTCGTGCAGGTGCAAAATGAAGGAGTGTGACTGGAAACAAACACGAGAAACAGTCATGCACAGTAAACTGAGGTTTCAAAGCATATGGCCAAGTGTGTCTTGCTGACTCCTGGAAACTACATGACTTCTGGAGAGCACTGGCCTGAAAGACAGCTGTTCAGCAGAAGACTGACTTCTTTCTGCCACTATTACTCCTTTAACTATTTAAAGGCATCTATGAAGTTTTAGACTTGATGCTTGTAACAGAAGCCAGACTGCAGGAGGTTCTAGAGCTGGATGAATTTAGTTCAGAATATAAATGTTTTGATGAACTGATATTGTAACAGATAATTAAAAGCTGTTCCAGACTGTAAACTCTCTGGGATGAAGACTACTCCTTTTTAATGTATAAAAACATCCACACACAGCATGGTGGGTAATGAGATACCCCTCAGCCTTCCCCCATCTCACACTCTTCAGCAGAGGACACAGGTCACAGGAGGGAGCAGCATTCAACAGAGGCAAACTTTACTGAGCTAGAAGTGAAATCCAGGAAATTCACAAAGATTATGAGATCAGAACTTTTAAGCAGACTATGACTTTAACTTGAAGATTTCTTATTTTATTATGATTATTATGAACTCTTTCTTATTGCCAACAAAGCTTAATATTGTGCCTCCTACTTATTTTTTTCAGAAGGTTCAGATCAAAGGTAGGAGCACAAACACTGCATGAACTCAGGGCAAGATGTATGAGTGGAACTCTTTAGATTATGCTTCTTTAGCTCCACATTCTGGGTAACTAATGCAATATTTTATACAATATTTTACTTTGGAGAAGTTGAAATCAACTCTGAATGACATCTTCTGAAATCATGAAATAGGGAGCTTGACTACTTGCCTGGAACTCTTTAGGAATGATCTGCCTCGAAGTTCTTAACAAATACTGTCCTTTCTCATTAACTCATTACTTCTGAAGTTCTCACAAATTGCTCCCAAGTTATTTTCTTAATATTCTCTTCAATGACAGATATTTCACACATTAAATCTATTTTTCATGTTAGCCCAATGATAAAGGGGGCTGATGTAATCCACTGGGGAAACATATATTCCAGTTTTCATTCATGCTTTAGAGTATTGTCACAGTCCAGCACAAAGGAATAATCTGATTGTTTCTCATAAAGCAAGAACAAATCATGATTGAAGGATTTCTTCTCTTTAAAGCTATGCTTTGCAAAGCCTATTGAACTTGCTAGAAGAGTCATCTCCGATGCCTACACTAACTACACAAAGCTGCTGTATAGTTGCCATTCAAGGGCTAATTTAGTACCAAAAGGCCAATATTGCTGACTTGCAGATTACAAATATCACGAGATATTAATTTATTTATATTTAAATCAGGCTAAAGATTAAGAGAACTTTGAGTAGACCCATTTACAATTAAAATGAGTGTAAGTTTGAATTACTGTTTTATGATGTGGGTACAGCTGGGGTTTGAAAGAGCTGCCGCCAGAATGATGCAGGGCATTTGCCTTTGACAAAGTAATGCAAAATTTGTGTAAGTGGGTGAAAGAGCATTAGATTATATCACCTCGTAGGTCAGCTGGAAAATACAATATGTATTCTGATTATGAGAAAACAGAGTGAAGGGCAGAAAACAGGTGCTGAGGGATTGGGTTTTTGGGGCGCCGATGGCAGCGCGGGGACGGCGCTCCCCGGGCCGGGCTGGGACCCGCGGGGACGGCGCTCATAGCGCTGACCTCTGGGCAAAGATAACTCTTTCATACCCCCTGTTCCACTTTTCCACTTTGTATCCAAGTCCTCCGCTATAAAATGTAAAACCAGCACATAGAGCACACTGCTTTGGAGGTCTGCCACTTGCATTCAGGCAACCATTTGTACTTTTGCAGGCGTAATCAATCTCCTGTTGCTATCAGCAGGGAGTGGGGCTTTGCTGCTTTATGGCTTAAAAGTAGTTTTGTGCAAATTCTGCTTCCCTCCCCCCTCCCTTTAGCTCCACTACTCACAGGATTTCCAGGGACATGGGCTAGAGCTGAGAAAAGAAGCTTGTTTGATTTAAGCACAGAGGGGTTTTTTGTGTGTGTGTTTATATTTTCTCTGCATCTATTAAGGGGTGAGGGGGAGAGACTTCATTTATATGTTAATATTAGCCGGCACCCTGACTAAACTGACAGAACTATTTCATGGGAAGCTGACAAATTTTGTCAGCTAGGCTATCTTTCCACATCTCAATAGTGGCAATAATCTTGATTAGCAAAACAATTGGGGGCCAAAGAAGTCCTGCTGTTCCAAAGACCCTCTTCTCAGGTTACAGTTTGCTAATGTGATGAATCCAGAGAGTCCTTCAAGCTTGAAAAAATTCCCCAAAGCAGCTGAATTTAGGCAAATGAAGGGAACCATTTCGGAGGCTGGACAAAAGGGGTTAATTTGATCGACCATGTCTCCATAGTCTTATAACAATCATTTACTTAACAAGCATATAGAGAGTCATTCCATGGAAACTGGTGGAGTTAACAGAGGAAGTTCGAATAGAATATCTGTTTATCCCAGATGTGTGGGAATTTTAGCCAAAAAACAACACCACATAATTGCTGCCTGTGGTATTGATTCTTACACAGGAACAACAGCAGAACTAAAGGGCTCTGAGCACGCCAGGAAGGCCTCAGCTATGAAGCAGTACAAGCTTCCATTTATATTAGCTTGTTGCATTGCTAATGAAATAATTAGAAATTAACACTTTCAGGGAAACTAAATGAACTCAAAAGGTTTGTGCAGTCCTATTTTCAGTACAATTTAAGACAATTACTTCTGTTTGCAAAAATAAGGGCTTTTGTAATATTTTTGCTGCATAGTCATTCATCTTCTTGCTTGTTATTTTATTATTACATAATGAGCCATGTTCCGAATTATATTTCTGTATCTCAAATCTGGTGTATTTCTTTTAGGCTGCATTTGCTTCAAGAACAGGACCGAATAGTTACTAGAACTGTAAGCAGATGAAAACTTACTGGGTCCAGGTCAGCATAAATATATAATCACCATATAATCATCTCTTACTTTTGGGTCCTATCTCCCACTTATTTATGCATGCCATTAATTTATAAATCTGTCATAAGTTGATCTAAAATCATGAGATTCTGTTTAACTCTCTGATCCAATTTTTAAACTTTCATTGAAATTTTTATTGTAAAAGTACTAACTAAAGCTTCCTCTCTTTTCACACACTTGTTTCCCCCTGCCCAGCAACATTTTTGGAAAAATTTCTTATTCTGTTATTGAAATTAAAATTACAATTCATATCATGTTTTGTAAGACTGAGGGATTTGACCTGGTGTGTACACACTGGTGAATATTAATGTAAATATACTTTTTGCCAGACTTCAAATACAGGGTTCTTAAAAACTGCTGAACTTCTCTGTCTTCAATGAGTTTCAGAACCAAACCTTACTTACACATTATGCAAGTGTGAAAGAGGAGAGAAGAGAAACTCTGGAATTTTAATTTCTTGTTCTTTTGCATATTGGTGGTGCTGCACACACCATCTAGAAGGAATCCATTCTTTAAAAGATGCCAGTTGTGATTAAGAAGATTTTGATACAGTCATCAAACTCCCATTCTTCAAGTTATTTTCTTGGTAACTTAGAATGATGGAAGCCTCCAACTTCATTAACTTTAATGTGATCAAGTAAATTTTTTTCATTTTCCTCAAATTTGTGAGAGGATGTGAATGGGAAGATATTTTTAAAATTGATTACTTATACACTTGAAGATAAATACATGGACAGAAAGATTTGTCCAAACAGAATTGGTCCAGTCTTTCACAAGACAAGAGTCAGGAAAAAGAATAAGAAGAATCTCCACCCATAGAGAACATTTACATTGGCATAGATTAATGCCTATATATATTTAATTTCTGAGATGGGTATCTGAACTGCAGCATCAGAAGTTCCTCACTTCCTTTCAATATAATGCCTTTAAAGATGAAATAATATAGATTACGCAGAAAAAGATGGCAGGTGAAATTTTGCCCAAGTTAAAAATCTTCACAGCATGGCACACTTGCAGCCAATGAAGCAGACTTACAAGAATATGTGTGTCCCCCCAGCTGTTTGAAAACTGCACAAAGTCTCTATTTTTTCTGCATTCTGTGCTTCCAGATGTTCAAAACTGGGTTAATTTTTTAGGAAGATGAGGTGCTCTGTTTTATACCATCTGTCACACACTATCAGTGAAAAAGAGAAGGAGAACTCACTGTGACTAACATCAAACTGTTACATGATCATTAAGAATGTCATATTTTTCATCATATAGATCTCTACCTGTACATAAAAATCCATCCTATAACTGTTTAAGGCTGCTTTTAACAACAGCACAGGCTGCAATGACAGCACCAGCTGAGAAGCTATGCAGTCCTCATGCCATGAAGCTGATAAGAAACTCAATCCACCTATGATAAATAAGAATTTTTTTCATTTTCATTTGTTCAATCTTTCAGAACAGCAGACAACATCTAAATCTGAAGTTTTAAGCTAAACAAAAGCTTCCTTATGGCCTCACACTTGGTTTGTTTTCTTTTAGGTTAATGTGGTACCAACTTTCAAACAACTCTTAAGACTGAAATCTTTTGTACAACTCGAGGGGATCAAACCTGTGATCCTGACTGCACACAATTTAGACTCCAGCAATGATTCTGAGGGAAGTTTTCCCCCTCCAGCCGAGCCATTGGCACAGACACTGGAAAGCAAAGTGCTCCAGACTGCACTGAAGTGCCTCCTCTGAGGGACCTGGACATGGCACAGTGCCTTTGGGTTCACCTCCCCAGCGGCTCCTTGTGAGACAGGATATTTCCTTAGGAATGTATGTTGGTGTTTACTCAGTGAGCTCAGACAGTGACTGGCCATAGCTCCTATTAAACCATAGCTATTCAGGTGACAGGTCAGATCCTCTCCTTGATACCCCGCCATTGAGAGAGACAGACGGAATTCCCATTAAGGCTTGGTTTAGGCAGGATATCCAAGGCTTCTGGATGTAAAAAGATGGAACTAGCACAGGTACTAATACTGCTCTGAGGTAATATATCCCCTTTTTGTCATGACCCCCAAGAGATCATAAGTGAAGAAGAAAGTGACAATAAACATGCTCTGCACAATTTTAAGGAAAGAGCTTTGGTCTGATTCCAGATATCATCAGCAGGATGAACACAGAGGGCAACATTTAGTTATAGATTAATAATCCAAGTACAAATAGTTCTGAACAAATAGAAAAAACATAAACCCACAATATTAAGCAAACCACAGGACAAAGATCACTCAATTCTCAGAGCTATATTATTTTTAAGTGGAGAAGCAAACCATACAGAAGTCATTGAACTCTGTGATGTCAATATCAACATGTAACAAAGAGTTATGAAATGCAAAATCCAGGCAAAGCATGTGAAGTTTACATGAACAGCAGTGAACTCACTGAACCAGAAAATGGACATTTTTTCAAAAGTTCTCAAACTTCTCTAAGTTGGAGAGTATAATGCCAAGTTATACATCAAATAATCAAGAAAATTTCACAGGAAAGCAAAATAACGATAACATTCTGTCATTCTTACATTACTGTAATATGTTAATGCCTCTAGAATCAACCTGAATTATATAATTCTCTACTTGCAAGACTTTACCTAAAAATAAGTAATTGTCCACTTTTCTATCAGTAAATAAAGAAAACAGTAGACAGAAATATTTCTTCCACCAGGAAAACAGCAACACTTTTCTCTGGAAAGACATAATTTGAACTATTGCATAAACTGCCACTCACCTTACACAGTCTGGTTTTGCATTGTGTTTTTCAACTGGTCATCCTGTAGCTCATGCTTCATTACCACTGAAGAATTATTCTAAGAAAGTTAAATGCAGTACAGGCCAGAACTAACATGTAAAATATTTTCACTCTTCATTAGAGGACTACGGGTAAACATGAGTTGAGAGTTGAATTTTGCCATGAATTTTGCATTAATACTTGGACAATAATTCTGTTATATCATTATTCTAAGGCATAAACAATTTTCTGTCATCCAGTGATAACAACAGAATGGTCATCTGTCTATCGTTGTAATAAAGCCATTTTGTCAGAAAAGGTTGTTAGATATCACACAATGAATGCTAGGCTATGAAATTAACCATTATCTATCCACCCCAGACAATCTTCAGACTGTGTTTCTCCTTTAAAAATTAAAAGATACAACATTGTAGATCTCAGGTCAATGGCACATGAAAACCTTCCCATTACACCAGGATTACTTCATAGATAATGCTTCCTGCAAATTTATCTGCTCACACTCAAATATGATCCTTATTGTGTGATCAGACAAAACCCAACACATTAAGATGGATAAGCTTATAACATAGAGACAAATTATTTTGTGCTATGGATTTAAACATAGAAACTTTCATTACTCTTGCAGTTTACTTCAGATCTTTCCTAAGATCTGTTACCTAGTAATATTTTATGTAGGTGAAGTGTCACAGAAATGGCTATACCTCTAGTGAAATATAAACTCTGAAATTTGCCCAATTATGCATTCCCTTTTGATAAAAGAAACTTGGTCAGAGTGTTTCTCTTTATGACTGTATTTCATTATGCCTTATAAATACATTGAAAATAAATTGAAAAATTCCACATATTTATCTTTTTAGTTCAGCTGCATAAGTCAACATTTATGGTAAAACATAGTAGAGAAAAAAAGATAATTTTTCATGCTTTGAATTATCACAATTTATACACAAAGATTTCCTGAACAGTCTGAGGTCTGATAACACTTGTCATAACTGAAACCTCCCCATGTCCTCTCAGCTTAAATTCTCAGTATTTGACTAAATTTTTAATACTGGGTAACACACAAAGCAGCTTTCTTTTATTTTCTAAACAGATGATTTCTTCCAATTCTTAATGAGATATGAATCAAACTTTGATCTTCAAGGTGAATCATTCATTAATCATAAACAAAACATGATTAAATCAGGGACACATCAGCACATATTGTAAAAAATAAAAGCTTGCACAAGCCTTTTATTTAATATTAACTTCATTATTTTTATGTGAATTCTTGGAAGTTGGTTTTCCCAGCTTAAAGTTAATATTTCCTTAGGAAAAAACCTGCATCATGTGATGATTCTTCATGTAGTTAGGTGGCTTTATACATGTTAATGGTTAAACTACTTCACAAATGACATTAAACCAGAGAGGAGTGCAGAGAGTTTCCACTGATTTTGTTGTGTCTTTGAATTACTCTGACATATAATACAGACCAAAGTACATAATAGGAAGAACAAAGAAAATACATTCAGAGAAGCATACGCTGCTTTATGGAACTGCACATGATAGAGAAGAAAAACAGAGAACACACTTGCTGTTCTTTCAGGATGATCTGATGGTCAGTCTAGTTCCTGCTCACAATTTAGAGCAATTCTGTAAATAAATCATCTTTCTTTTTTACTGTTTATTCTATCTTTTAATATATTGACCAATCCATTGAAAAAATATTCAAGCTGCATTCATGAGAGAAGAGAAGGAGTCCTACCTTTGATAGTTATCACCATTTTCACTAATAACTGGTTGGTTTTTTTTGCAGGGAGCAGGGGAAAAAAAATAAAGGAATTCATCAGTAAAGTAAAAGTTTGTATTGTGAGAAAAGTACCTATTGATAGTACCCATCTCCTTCACGCCTATTTTACATCCACTTTAAATTTAGTAAGCCTCAAGTTCTCACACTTTGAGGATTTCCCTCTCACCAGAACAAGGATAAGGTCTAGTGAAGCCTATGGCAGCTTTGGGAGGAGTTACCTCATCTACCTGAAAAAGCAACAGCTGAAATGTGAATGCAGTAGCAGCAAAACTTCAACTGACAGAAGCCAGCATCCACCCCAGGAATGCACCAAAATAACAAACCTGCCATTTGGACAGGAATGTCTTTCCTTGTCTTTATTCTCTGAAGGAGCTGCAGTTTAAAAGTTTGGAAGGCACATAAAGGAAACCACAGAGTGTAATCTTGGCACCTGTATCTCTGTGAGCACTTAACCTTTCAGGAAACCCTGACAGTCATAGCTACTAATGAAATATAGTTCATTGATTTTTTTTTTTTTTTCTGCAAAAATATTTATGTTATATACAGCATACATACAAGAGTAAGTCTTCACCTGCTATCAACAGGCCATGCATGCAACAAAGAGCCATGGGTTGTGTTTAACTCTGACAGAGACACTGCATCTGTAAGATCCTCAGTGGCTGCAGGGGATGCTGTCAGGCTCAGGAGAAACAAAACATCAGCCTGAGGAAGCACCCGAGACACCCAGCATCACAGACTCCTGTTTCAGGAAAAGGGTAGAGGGAAATAGAAAAGAATGGAATAAATGGGAAAAGCTTCAAGAGGATGGATAATAAATGCCAGTATAATTGCTCACTGCTTTAAGGCCCAGGTATTGCACACCACATCTCATGCAGAGGTTAGTCAGGCTGGAAGGTGACACCCAGCAGTCACAGAATCTTCCTAAGCAAGGAAGGTCCTAGATTCAACAAAACCGGTGAGAATACTCAGCTTTGTAAGCAGGAAGGAACATTTTAAGGAAACATCTTGGCTAATGATATAGGAAAAGCAGAACTGAAAATCCAAACCAAGAAAGCAATCTGCACCCACAGGAAAATTTGGTCCCAGGTGACCACAAAAGGGTTGAGACAATCATGTCCTTACCTTCAAGGGTCTCTAAGTATTGCTATGAAATGGAATGGAAAGAAAACACAAACCCTCAAAAGATAGTGTCCCTTTGTGTCATGAAATTAATGTCCAAGTTTTCTACAATTTACCCCAAGAAGTGCTCCAAGTCCTGGAGGGTTGCTACAGTGTCTTTCCCCCTGTCTTATCCCCTCAACCTCCATCCCTTAATAATGATCTACGTAATCCATGTGTCATGAGATATAGTCATCAAAAAGAGATGTACCTGCACATAACACATACAAAATAATATGAGAAGATATTTTTAAGAAGAAGAGAGAACCTTAAACATTAATAAGTAGCAAATCTGTGAAATCAAAGCATTTTCCTCCTTTTTTTATAATAGCCTTTCATTCTTTTTATGATTTGTCTTTGAAGGCTCTTAAGCTCTTCCTGTGGATGACAGTTGATATTGTTCTTCCATCCTGCTGCAGACAGCACAAGGGAGGGAGGGAAAAGAAAAAAAACCCTATTGTACAGCTTTTCGTCTCTGAAACATGATTTTTATAATTAATATATACAACTGAGAAGAGAAAGGTACGTTATAATGAAGTGCAATTAAGAGGTGTTTGTTCCTGTCCCACACATAAGATGACTATAATTTCCTTGGCTGTTTAGAAGTCAACCATTATCATTACATTTCACACATCTTTTCTACCTTTTTTTTTTCATTTCTGATTTTGTTTATTTTCAATTAAAAACTCCAAATAAACATACATACAGAAAATCTGATATTCAAGTAACATCATCTTTTAATTATACTGTGCAGTGATCATTAAACCTAGTGCTTATACTAACCTTTTTGGATTTAATTTCATAGGCATGAATGGATCTGTCAATTTTGCATTAGACTTAAATTCATGCAAGGGAGAACAGAATGTGCATTTACTTGGCCTATATTGCATGTAACCACAGATGTATTATTAGAGGAGTAATTTAAAGCTATTCTTTTGGCACTGTTGTTTTTAAATTCCCCAAATCCATATCACAGCATAGTTTAAATTTTGCATTAATATTATTTGCATTACTGCAGTGTCTACCCTCTCTAATCTCACATACACCCACACAAAGAAGCAATCACTGCCTGGGAGACCTTACAGAGTGAAGATATTAATGGGACAAACCACAAAGAACAGGACATATCCTCACTGATGTGATGGTGACATTTTTGTTAGCCTTAAAGGCAGCTCTCTTGAGAGGGCTCCTTCCCATTTATGTCCTGGCCGAAGTTGGGACCAGTCCAGCTAAAGCCACAGCAGATCAAAGCTGGGAGTCTTGGCTGCCCCAACCCAGCAAAGAGCCCTGCAATGACTGGGGAAGTTGAGAATGACAGCTGAGTCTGTGTTTTGAGCTGAACTGCCATTAAACAAATGCTTTCTTTCCAGTTTAGATTTGTAAAACCTTTATAAAGTGAGCCCAGAAGGAGCTGCAAAGGACTGGTTGCTGACAAACAGATGCAGACAGAGAAATTGAAAACTCAGGCCTGGTTAAAGCCCATAGAAACATATGGGAAGATTAACACTGATCACAGTGGGCTCCTGCACAGAGGCAATTTACCTTAATAGGAAGTAGATGTTACCTTAACTTCAAATAAGAAAATAATTTTTCTGTTTATGTACTTCTATTGCTGAAAATATTCTTTGACACTAAAATTACCTGACTTTTTCCCCCAGCTTTGATCACGTGCTACTATTTCTGCTGAAAATTTTGATAGACATAATTGTATTTCTCTATGTGCACTTGTGCCAATTAAGCTAAATAACTCAATTTTTCTTGCAATGAGTATGAACTCATTTACCAGAGCAAATATTTTCTTTAAATTGTTTTTGTATGTTTTTGTTTCTACAGAATACTTCCTGAGAAAAACGGTTCAGCTTTAGTTGTAACAGGCTACTTCCAATCTATGTAAGACATGGCTGTGGTTGATACTGCTGTTGTTTCCTTTTTTTTTTTTGGTGGCTGTAGTTCTAAAAATATCTAAAGAGATAAATTTATTACATTTTCCATACTGGAAAAATACATATTGTCCTTTTACCACTTTAGTTTACTGGCTTATCTTCATGTTTGTGCATTTTCCCTCTGAATATACTGTTCCAGCAAGTGATCAGCCTTATTTGATTGACTTGGAATTGATATAAATTAGGAGATGAATTCCTATACATTAGATTCTTCAGAAAAAATTATCCACATTATTGTCCATTTGCTCTCTATATTAAGTGCACTGACTTACAATTGATATTTTCCTGACTTTAATACTGCTTTCTTCAAATATAATATAAATTGATGGAAAAGCATTTTGAATAGTCTGAAATATTTCTTGAAACTATGCAATAGAGTACACTATCAGGTTAACATTTTCTGCCATTGATATATTATTTTGTATTGTTTCCCCTTTATCTTCTGTTTTATATTAGAAGAAGTCATAAAAACTTGTATTGCAAAAAGCCAACAATTCAATCAGCTCTATTCCAGCAGTTAAAAAAACTTCAATTTGCCAAAGCATGGAGCATATCCCAGCTGCTCTCTGGTAAGATGTGTTAGACTGACCATACAGATTTCTTACTTGCTTGATGAAAGCCAGACTTGGTGGTATTTGTACTTTATTCATTGATTAGAAGCAAGGAGCCAACCATAGCCACATCTTTCAACAGCTACAGAAGATTAAAAGTTATATTTTAAACGTGAGAATACAGCACCAGTTGAAAGTTTCCAGTCTTGCTAACTTTATCCTTTGGGTTGCATAAAAGTAGTAAAAATAAGAAAAAACTTCCCATCTTGGTCTCCTTTCTAGACTTCCCAACCCCCTTTTTAGCCCTTCCTTCCTCCTCCTTTTCCATTTTATTGGGAATCATCTATTAAGCATCTAGAAGTAGTTGAAAGGAAAAAACTGAAACTGCATGAGCTAACCAGCAGCTGCCCAGTGAAGCTGCACACAGCTGTACACAAAACTTCAATTACTAGCTCTGCTGAGTTCAAAGGGATTAGTTCTGGGAATAAATGTTCTGGTGTCCTCACATGGACACAATCTGATCTAAATGGAGCAGGAGGCTGCTTGAAGGCAGGTGACATTGGTGGGTGGAGAGAGAAGGCACGAGACCACAATTACACCCCATTCCAGTGATATGTCTGGAGCTGCAGCGACTCCAGGCAGAGAAGCTGAAGTGTGTGGAAGCTGATATCTCTTCAAGACAGACCTAAAAACACCTGTCGGGGCTGCAGATTTGAAGCAATTACCAACAGCAATTCAGAGTTTTCCTGCTGGGAGCCAAAGATGCTGCAGAATCCTCTACAACAGGCTGTGAGGAGTATCTGGTTATCAGAGAAGTGAAGCACCAATGTTTCTGAAGAGCACTGGAGGGAATTCTCTTTGCATTGAGGCACAACATAGATCCAACTATTCAGCAAAACGTCTCCATGCCCCCCAGATGTTGCCTTCATTTTCTGAAGCATATCTGGCTTTTCTATGAGCTACCTTAGAATAAAACCATGCAGTAACTCAGAGAATAATACACACAGTGAGATGCATTTCACACAAATATCTCTCTCCCAACACATTTCTACACCAACCAAATGTCTCTGGAGGCCAGTAAGAGAAACCCTGAATCCAGAGCTCATGTGGACACAACTTGCTTTTGCAGTTATTTAATTTGGAGTTACTTTCTTCTGGCAAATCCTCACACCAAACATCCTCTCTTCCTGCGTTACTAACACCTGTTGTACTAGAGCACATGTCAGATTTCAAAACCTGAGCTGTTCAATAAGCTTCACAACCTTCCTGTGTGAAGGAAGTACTGATTTATTATCTCCCTCTGAAGAGGAAGAAAATGTTTACACCGTGGAAAAACTGGATGCAATGTTGTTCTTTGAAGCCTGTAGCACAGACCTGTGACTTAGGTATTTGTGGTTTGAAAAATCTGTAACTTAAGTATTTTTACCATCTGTTTATTTACACTGAAAGCTTTTCAGTACTCATTAGGAGCACATCACTCATCGTACGCTCTCATGTGCTCTGAAAATTAGGTGCTTTTTATTTATTTATAAAAGCTTTATTGCTGAGTTTCTTCCACTGTTCTCTCCTAATTTGTACATCCTCCTAATCTCTACATGAAGAATTATAAATTTGAAATGTTTCATTTTTTATTCAGTGATCTGAAACACACACAAATATTGCACCCACTGAAGTGAATGAGGAAGTTCATTTCAGTGACAGAATATCACTGGGATAGATTTTGAGCAATAATGTTCTAACAACTTGGTTGCACAACTACTATGAACTTTTCTGTGAAAATCTTTGCTTATCTTCATGCTCTTCAATTTTCCTTGTCAGAAGAAATATCACAGCTTTTGTATTAGCTGAATTATGGACAATATGACATCATGGAATACCTTGAAATAAGCATTTTTTTATTAACCTCAGTGAATGTAGGATTTCTTGATGGCAAGGTAAAAACTGTTGAAAGCTTATAACCCTCCAGAATCTGACCCTAATTATGGGTAACTCCGCTGAAGTTGGGTTTCTACAGTGAAATTTCCACTGGCTTCTAAAGACGGGGATAGTAAAAAATTGATTCTCTGCAAATCCTTTTATCAGCAGCAAAAAAACCATTAATAAATACTCAGAATTAAGACAGATACAGACACCAGAAAAATACAAGTACAGATGTTGATGTCAGCTTTGACAGCTACACTGCTGACTGGCATATGCATGTTGACAGCTGAAGATGAAGGGCTAAAGTAGGAGGAGAAAAATATTCCAATTCAATTTAACTGATGCAAATGACTAAGACGTAAGTAAACTATAACATAAGCTATAAAACAGGAACACCGGATGCATGCAAATTTAAGTACTTTGTGAATTTTTATATTAAATATATACCAGTAAGTGATCAAAGTCATCTACTCTAACCACAGGTATATTTTTTAAATCATTCTAAGGAAAAATACTGCATTTACCATGATGAAAATGAAAGAACTAAGACAGTTTGTACACTTTAACAGTTAATTATGCACAGGATCATTTCAATAAATGCTGATAGCCCAAAAACTCTGTAGCCTAGAAAATCGCTGGGGAATACACTCAAGGATGGCTATTTTGCTATACTTCAGGGACCAACGTACATATCCTAGATTTATCCCTCTGCTTCCCATTATCCTTTGTTCATAAAACATTCCCAGTTCAATATTTTACAAACAGAAATGTAAAAGATTTCTGTTTCTCATGAGCATTAGTTGCTCTTAATGTGATTTGCCCTGTGCTTGATGCATCCTTCTGGCTAAAGAAAGTTCTTGGAGATCTTCCAGATCTTTGGCAAAAATATTAAAGTTTCTGGAACCTTTGTCTGAAATCACTGCCAAACTTGTCCAGCAGTTACCATATCTGTGACTATAAATGAGTATATAATTTCATAATTGATCTGCATTGAAACATATTCAAATAACTTATTTATACATTGTGAATATCAAATTTAATAAAGATCAAGCTTTCCAAAATATTAGTTCTATTTCACCTTCAATTCAAACTACAGTTTCAAATAAATACATTTTGAATTCTTTTAGCTGCTGCTGTCCTGCATGATACAAAAAAATCAAACCAAACCAACCCAACCAACCAACCAAGCAAACAAAAAACCACAACAAAAAACCCCTAAAACCCCCAAACAAACAAACAGAACAACAACAAAAAACCCCAAAGCAGGAAAAAAGTACAGGATTCATGTCAAATTTTTTTATTATCCACATTAAAAATGTTTCTTCTCCAACAAACTAAACAAAAAATCAAAATAAAAATGTTTGGCACAAAATTAAATGTAGTTTTTAGAGCATTTTAACTGCTTATAAAAAGTAAAGGTTTCTGCAGTTTGGAAATACAGAGATACATGAAGAGAGGGAGGGAGGCAGATTCAATATTTTGATATTTCAACATGTCTTTTTTACTTGAGTATGTTCACCAAATTTAACCTGAATTCATCACTACATTTAGGTGCCTAGAGTCAAAGTACTCAGTGAATTGTTTTTTATCAGGAAAAAAAATACAAAGAAAAATCATCCAGATATCTACTGAAACTGAAAGTACCGTGAGAATAAAGCCCATTGCACTCTGTGTTTTAAAGGTTCATCATTGAAGTAAAAAGTAATATTCGAAATAAACTAAATTTCTTATTTTCCCCCCTCATCAATAGAATCATCTTCAAACCAACAGTTCTGGAGCCGATATGTTACATATCCACAGAAAACCACCTGCATGGACAGAAAGCACCTGAAACACAGAGTTCACAGCACAGGCTTTCCTTGTGTCCCTTCTGAGCCTGAGCCTGGGCTGCTCCACCACAGCGAGTGCCCCTGAAAGGCGGACAGAGACAGGGCCACTGCTGCTGGCCACCCCGAGAGGCTGCCCCGGCTGCTGCAGCTGCCTGGCTGCTCCCTGACGGTCTCCTGCCAAAGCCCCCTCCCACGGGCAGCCGGGACCGTGCACATCGGCCACAGAAACACGGCGCAGCAGGGCTCTGGCTTCAGCCGCAGGGGACTCCAACCGTGCGACAGCTTGCCCAGACCCCAGTCCACACTCTCGAGAACTTCATGATAAAGTAAACTGCCAGCCAGACTGAACAGGCTCAAGTGGCCCTGAGATCGCTACTTCCAGGTGGAGTAAAGTGACCCCCAAGCCTTGCAAAACACTGCTGGAACAACTCTCCTGCATTCTGCTCTGTATTTCTCCATTGATCATCAGAGGACTCTGAGCTGCAAGCTGTTTATGCAAAGAGCTCGACCCCACCTAAATCAGAATCCAATATCCCGCAGTCAGTTAGCAGGAGAACTTATATTATTATTTAAATTTTTAAAGTACTGGACACACACATGATTACACAAAAGGTCAAACAGGCAAGTAAATACCATTAGTCAGGGGGAAGCCTGTTTCATGGGTGCTCCTATTCTGAAGGCTCAGTATTCATGAATGAAACATATTATTTCAGTTCTCAAATCTGTGTACAATTTAGTATGAAACGTTGATTCATAATTCTACTCAAGCTTTTAATGCAGGAATTATATGTATGTTTTAAGATAACGATACAGGCCACTTCATAAACACTGTCTTTGATGCAAAAGATCAGACAACTGTTACTGGCTTTTATTAGTGGAGGAGGAAAGTGAGGCTTGGCGTCAGAGACAAACTATTGTATGTACAATATCTGTGACTTAAGTTTACTCAAAGTTGGCTCCTTTGTAAATTCCCCAGGCTCTATGAAATCTAGAGTTGGGGCTGATAAAAACACTGAAAAATAAAAAGGCATCCAAAAAAGCATTTTATAAATGCAGCATATTTTATAAAAAGCAATTTCAAATCTGCTCCAGGTAGACACATAAAATCTTATGAATAAGTTCAAAGAATGGTTAGAAAACTTTTATGCACTCCCTTAAAATAAAAAAGAATGCATATGCATGTTTGGAGAATCTTTGATATAGGTATGTGTGTGCACACAACAGGATCTGAATTAAACAGTTTCCTTGGTATGAATATGTAAACATCAGTTTTTGCTAAATAAATAACTTTTGTTTTTGCTCTGACAAACAGATGCTGCAGCAACAGATACCCATACTCTCTACTTGATTCACAGTGCTGATCATTTTCTGGGAAGTTCCATATGTAATAAGCCAATATGGGGAACTGCCCTGGTAGCAAACCTGACAGACCCACTCCTCTGTGCCAAGGCACCAAACAGCCTGGGCAGGGTGTAGGTGGTGGGAGCCAGGGGAAAGGCCATGCCTGTGGGAGATCTGATTCACTGGGCCTCCCAGAAAATAACTGCTCATGAGATCCTTATATATTAAACGTGAAGGTGAGTTCTTGTGCTGGAATCTCAAAGAAGCAGATGTGAAAGGGTTGCTGTTGTCTCTTCTCTTCAACAGTGAAACCTCCACACCTCTAGAGGCACACAAGGATTAACCATGAGCTGTTGGTAACAACCAAAGTATATTTTTATATATCTTTAATTATTTCAGTACTACTTATGACACTTAAATAGATTAGCATTAGTTGATGAAAAAGTACTTCCTTTCATCCTGCTCACCATCTATCAAGAACACAGACCCCTTTTGCAAGTCTGCTAAATTCCTTGTTTAATGGGAGGGAGGGGAAGGAGGTGTTACCATGCTAACTCACTCTTTCAGAATCAGATTTTGAGTATTCCAATAGATTTTTTTTTTTTAATCACTGTTATTGCAAACCTGTATATTATTGGCTTAGTATCTACAGAACAGTGTTTTCAGCATCCATTTAAAGTATTCTGCCATTAAAACACTGAATTAACATCAGGATACCATGATTCAGCCACATGACAATGAAAGCAGAATGTGAGGCAAGGGCTCTTCTCCTAAATCCAAGCCTTGAAATCCACACAGAAGAGCCATGCAGTGGCCAAAGGAATCATTTATCAGGAGCTCATCTAAATGAGTGTCATTCTGGTACCCACCACTCCATTACCCGCTCTGAGGGAATTACTGGGGTTTACCCTGTAAAACCTGTGGACAGAGAAATTAATTTCATATAGAAAAAAGGTGAAGTTTAGAAACAGTCTTCTCTAGAATGAATTACAGGCATATTCTAAGGTATGACAGAAAGAGCCCAGCCTTGGATAAATAGACGTTTCAACTGTTCTGTGAAAAATATTTGAACACTTAATAGGAGTGGAATTTTGGGTAAGATACCTGACTAAAAAGGAGGAAAACTGTGTTCTCCTCCATGTTTTGTCCTAGAGCTCATGAATAATGTTCTATAAATCTGTGATTCAAGCCATAAATTCCTGAGTTTTTCTAGCAAGAAGCACTGGCTTAAGCACTTTTAACTACTCAATTCAGTGCTTCTGTTATAGCTGTGTCTGATGTTCACCTGGCAAACTGGATTGGGGTTGAAAATAATGAGGAAAGATGAACTTTTGAAAGATACCTCTGTTTCAAGTACCATATTTTATAAAATATCCACTTTTGGGCATGATATTAACCCAAATCTTTTTCTTAGTCTGAGTTTGTCATCTACCTACACACAGCCTGGAACAGAATGCAGAACCAAGAGTTACTCAAAAATATACATTTGGAAAGGCATAAAGTAATGTTCTGAGTAAACTAATCCCTGACAGCAACATACAGAGCATTTAAAGAGACAGATGAGCAGATAAAGTGAGGTATTATGGGCCAATGCAATTTCATCAATCACAATTGGAACACGGCACCCTTTGGAACAGCCTTGGCACGTGGAAGCCTCTTGGAACAGCGGCAAAGGGGAAGATGAGGAATCATTCATCAGTGCTTCTGACCTCCAGAGAAAAGCAAAAATATCAGAGGCTGGGAAGTAGCTGTTTAGCATCCCCTTATTTACCCACTTCATTTAGTAAATGTATTAAATTAAACTGCAGATGTTCTGCTGTCAGCACAGCAGGGTAGAGGCAGAGTATTAGCAGGCTCTTTCCTGATAGAAACATTTTATGTACTGTAAATAAACAAACACCACTTTGTTAATTAGTAAATTAATTATTTTTTCAAAAAAGCTCCACTAGGCTCTTTATAGCCCAAGCTACTGTAGTTTCTATTCTTAACAGAGACCTTGCAATCAAAAAGGGAAAATGTTCAAGCTCTTGGGAACTGTAGCTCTTGAACAATGAATTATTATTATTCCAATCATGTTTTAAGCTAAATATTTTATCAGTACTGCTAAAATCAAAATCACAGTAACTAGACTGAAAAGGAAATGAGACTGAAAGAGAAACAAGAAAAATATCAGCAATATTGAGTTAATATAATTAATTTCATTTTTAAAAGTACTTTTGTTATTAATGATCAGAGGGAGATTTCCAGAATATCAAGTGGGAATAATAAACAGAAAGAAAAAAATAATACCGAATAAATTTAAGCACAAAGACTTATATCAGCCATCCATGTACTCTTATAAGAAATGACAATGAAAGACTTATGGAAAGAAAGTCCATTTAGAGTTGAGAGAAAAAAAAACCTCGGAAAATCAACCCCAAAGTAAACCTTATATCTGATAGTTACATTTCATTGCATCATTGTGCTCATTTGTTCCAACTTGTTGGCTCAGTAAAGTTTTTAATAGACAGATGGCTAATTTTATCATTTCAACCCAATTTCTTACTGGACCAACTCCAAAGATCCAGTGTTAGTGTAATGCCATGGATAAAGGTCAACAGAATAAGAAGAGAACATATGCTAATGTCAGCATTTCACGTAGTCTTCTTTAACAGAATATACAGTGCTAAGCTGAGGGATTTGCACTGGCTCAACACTAACACCATATGGGTGGCCTGTTGAAAAGTAATGATGGCCTAAGCATAGAATCTTAATCAGGTACTGATGGCCAATGAATCAAATAGCACTACACAAGTAATCACTAAGTGATTAAAAAAAATTACAGAAGATGTATTGCTGAAATTACTCTGCCAACTAGAGAAGTGATTTTGTCTTAGCTAAAGCCTGTCACATCATTACCTCTTAATCTTAACCCCAATCTTTTTTATCCTCATACAAATCTTTCACAAATAAAAGGAACTCAATTTTTGGTTGTTATGAACGTTCATGTGCACAAGGAAAATGTACTTGCAATTTAGTAACTCTACATTATTGATTTTAAGAATTTAGGAAAGGTGCACATCAAGGGCTGTATTCCTCTCTGTTAACTGTCAGTAAGCAACAGGAAAACTTCTTGCAAACTTCATAGACAAGCCTACTTGATTTTCAAAAAATTTGTTTGAATTGATGGAATTACTTGGTGTTATTAGGTAAGAAAGGCTTGGCTCTGTAGTCTATGCCTAATAATTTTACCACACATTACTGCTGCACACATTAAAATGCTGCTCACTACACAGGGCAGGCTGCCCCACTTCACAGAGGTCTGTGCTATGTGGAGGCAGCAGGGTACCTAAATATCCTTCACTGTCTTTCGAAAAAGAAAATCTGCCTACTTAAGACAGCCTTGCATATAACTGGAACTTATCAGAGGCAAGGCCATAAGATGGATGATTAAATAGATTTCATTTGCTAAGTAAGTAAATAAATAAATAATCTCTTGAAGAGTTGCAAACCATTTCCTCAAAGGAGGGGCTACAGAAATGCCTGAGAAGTGGTAGCATTACACCTATAGACCCAGTTTCAAAGATGAGTTCACTTTCTCACCCCACCTTCAGTTCCACAGTGTGTCTCACACGAGCAGTTTGGTGGCACAGCTAAAGCAGTCTGTGTAATCTAATCTCAAAAGGGGCAGTCTCTTCCCTTCCCATCTAGTCAGATAGGTATTTTCACTTTTTTCCTCCACCATTTGGTTCAGCAGAATATAGAAAATTTTCTTTTGCTGATAGGAAAAATAGAATATCTTTAAATCAGAAGACATGTTTACCTCTAAATTAAATGGAGGGTAGGAGGGAAGGGGTTTTTAGAACTGCCTCCTTCACTGTCACATTAACATAGATGTTTTGTGAAGAAAGACATTGAAACTTATCTGCTTAAATCTGCAGAGAGATGTGATTTCAGTTTTGAGCACACAGATGTTTGGTTTGTGTACAGTTGATTTACATGCATTTAACTGGGAGAATGGGGGGCTGGGGACAGGATGTACAGAAAAGAACTCAGAGCAGAATGCTTTTTCTTCAAAAACTGCTGCATTCTTTAAAAATAAGAAGTTACACTTGAAAGAAATAGTTTCAAATAATTGACCTTGATACTCTTAGTTATGAAGTAGCGGGTACAATGCTAACTGATATGAACACAAGATATTTTTGTAAATAGAAGTCTTGCGTTAAAATTGTATCCTTCTTTTCATGGGACACAGTTTACACTAAGAAACACTTCACCATGCAGATGGGCTACTCTCACAAAAGGAGAAAAGAGATTTTAGAAGTGTTTCAAATCCTCTTTTATGAAAACTTGATCAATTCTAAACCCAAGTAGTCCCTGCAAAGAACTTTGTTCCCTAAATTTCACTTCCTGAAAATGAGTACCAACCCTTTCAGGCATGCCCACAGGAATTTATTCAAAACAAAATGAGTAAGTGGAACAAAGCCTAAGATTCTATCTATAGAAACCAGCCTCCAATAATGCCAGGAAAATACCCTCAGAACTCAACTTTTGTAAATAAATGCTTCTATCGTAGTACTTTGAAGAGTTTGCTTAAATATCCATAAAGTGTTGCATTTCATTTTTACCCAGTAAGTACTGGAAGTAGATTCCCTTATAGTGGAATAGCTCTCTGATTTATATTTAAAATTAATCTGGGAGAATGAGAGACTCATACTCTAGAGTAAAACTTCTGGCTAAAGCTTAGAATCAGTACAAATAGAAAACTGTTTCCAAGAGATAAAAGTGATTTACAACAGAAAAATCTCAAGGTAACTCATTATTTGAAACTAGTCAAGGAATGAAATCCTTACAAGCTTTTTAATATTCAAACCTGAAGAACTATAGCCTTTATTTTTGCTGCTAATATGAAATGTTCTCACTAAATTTAAATATTGTGAAAAAACATTCAGACTAAAAACAAAACACAGCTTAAAGAAATGTCAGACATGTACAAAATTACTGTGAAAGAGGAAAAAGAAGAAAGAAAACCCCCCAGAAATTAGGCCAGTTTTTAGGCTACAAGCCAACTGTTTGCTCTACTTTGCTTTATTTATTAGTTCTTAAGGTATTTAAAACTTCAGCATTAAAACTAGAGAATGATTTGCAAATGAATGCAGTTGCAGTTGTGAAAATATAACTCACAGCTGAATGTGGGTTATTCAGACAAATGGCTGCTTTGTTAGAGGAGGGGAAGTGAAGTTCTGTGTTAATTTATTACAAACTGCAGCATTTCAACCCTGATGTCCAGGCAACAATGTTTTTTATTTCAAGTAATTTATAAGTACTTCCCATAGCACTTAACAGTGATGTCTTTGGCTGTTTCACCATGGTACTAGAGTGTATATGTATTTACTGTGGGAATTTGTTTTTAATAAAACTGTTGTAAGGCATTTTTATTCCTTCTCTTTGTTACATTAGAAACATTCTCTGCATAAGTAATGTATTTCTTCTGACTTGAAAGGCAGCAGATTATGGCCGGCACTGTTTTTGGTTGTGTAAAATAATGACAGGCTAAGTGATTTCTCAACCAAAGCAAGTTATTTCACTTGTCATGATTTAAAATTTTTTTTCCCCCCTCACTTTTATACTGGTGATGGTGCATGACTTCTTTAAGGTCCCTGTGTTGGTGTAATCATGTCAGTGCATACATAAGATCTGGTTAATATGAAAATAAGAAAACAGGAAAAGAAATGCAATGTCTGACTTATCAAAAGTAACTGTGGCTTCTTTGAAGAAGTGATGACAAACCTGCCATGTCAACAGCTAAAATTGCTTCAGCAGTTCATCTTTATGATTAAAAAAAAAATACAGGTAATCTTCATTTAACTTCAGTTTAGATGAATATCCAGCCAAAGGGTATTGCTACACTTTTGTAAGGTACTAAAAACCAAGACATCAGAAATGTATCATTCAGAATAGTTCTGGAATATGTTATCCTCATACTCTTATACCATTTGTTTCAAAGGTTTAATTTGTTGCAACTCTTATGGCAAATATAATAATTTTAATGTAACTTAGTTTTGAATGTCATGTTCCAGAGGCTTTTGCAGTATTACTACTGCAGTGGAAAAAACTTACGGTCAAATACATCCTCATTTCAGTCCCTTAACACTGAGTAGTATCTGCAAATATGGGACATTTGATTTCTTCTAGTCCTAGATTATGTTGCTTTAACAAGAAGAATATTTATAAATAATATATTTATAAATTTATCAATATTTAAAATTTATAAATAANGATACTGAAATACATAAAAAAAATGCAGGTTTCCAGTTTGTTTTCTTGGACAAATTTAAAAACTTTCTGAGCCTCTGCTCTAAGGTTCAGACTCCTGCTTACACACATAGGGTGAGATTCTTGGCAATGTTAACTGTTTTTTAGTTTTCCTTTTAACTTTTTAGAAAACCCCCTCAAAACAAAAAGATTGCTGAAGTGAAAGCGTCAATTCCTCAGTTAGCGGACTCATGCCTGGAATTTTACTGGCCAAATCCTAACATTCAGTCCATTGTCAGCTACCTTATATCTACTGCAAGCCACTTTTACAGTTCTTATCAGAAACATTCTTGAGCAATTCTTGCATAAAAATTCTGCAGAAAACTTTTCATCTTTGGCAAAAAAAAATACTGATTCATTATTTTGTTTCATGTATGCTGTATCCTCTTCAAAGCAGAGAAACAAAAAAAAAAAAAA
>WEKY01043830.1:93857-109541 GCA_013390045.1 Picathartes gymnocephalus
AAAAAAAAGTTATTAGCTATATACCTGGCAGGGAAAATTTATTGTACATTGTAATCGTTATAGCTACAAGTAACAAACCTTTGGCAACTTGGGGAGGCTCAGAAAGTTTGTTTCTGAAATACTGAAATAGTATTATGTGATCCAAGACTTGAAAAGTCACTGTCTTGCCTCTCACATACCAAATCAGTAATGGTCTAATGGGAGATCATCGTGTTCTCCCTGATGAAGAGTTCAGCCCGGAGAACCCCAGTACTGACTTTTACTCATTTTAGTAGCCAAATTCACTCTATCTTATCCAAATGTTCATTGTTCCGGAAGTCTGACACATCCTATCTGGCCTCGAAAAGGCTGAAGAATGCAAATGAAGACATCAACCTCACAGTCCAGTGACAAAACATGAGACAATACTTTGCCAGCTCTATAAAAGCCAAATACGTAAAAAACCCCCCAAATTTTGCAACCGTTTGTCTCAGGTGAGGCCCCTGATTGCCGAGCTTACCAGAACCTGTCATGTCCAGCCTACGTGAGTGAAGTCTGGGAGCTGGTGAGGCCAGGCCACCTCACCAGGTGGAGGATGTTCCTCCAGCTGTTCTGGTCACTCAGCGGTGTCAAAGCTCGGACAGAGGCGTCCTGTCCTGGCAGCACAGGAGGGGCAGCTGACCTGAGCGCACACATCCTCCCAGCACTGAGGTCTTGGTCGGGCAAGGGGGAGTTTTGCCTTCCCCTTTTAGGTTTGTAGTGCCAGGCCCACGCCAGGCCTAAGAGTTAGCCAAGTTAAGAGCTTTTGTTTTGGTGTGCTTTTACCCAAAATTTCATATGGCCATTACAGAGCCAGGAGTTGAGCTACAAACCTGGAATGAAACAACTGAGCACTGAAACCCCAGTCAGTCTTCTGGAGATCTGCTGGTGATTACTGCCAGAGGCATCTTCGAATGTTTTTGGCTATTAGGAATTTTCTGACTGATCCCAACACACCCATGCATCCTACTGACTGTGTGAAAAGACCTACCACTGTAAGAATACATTTCTCAACCTACAGTATCTATCACATTCCACAAAAGAAAATGAATACTCAGTTAAAATCCTTACTTGTTTGTTCATTATTCAAGCTGTTCAGCTCGTTAGACAACATTTTTCATTAGTAAAAATACAGTCGACACACACAAAGAAATAAGACTTATTTGGGAAATGCCTTTTTGAAAACCAAAAAATAACAACTACATTTTTCCTTTTGTCACAGCATCTGCCTCAGGTGTTCTCTTTCTTGAAAACAATATAATTTATCAGATAGTCTAGAAATCTATACTTAAGAAGTTCAATGAATGCGCATTCTACTGTATTATTTTTCTTAAAGAATTAAGGGTTTTATTTTATCTTAAAAGATTCTTGGCTGCATTTCCATGGTGCACAATGACACATTTGGTTCTTTGTGTTTCTAACTAAGTAATGACATAGTTCCTCTAAACCATGAAAAAGGTTGCGTTTGACCAAACAAGAAAGGATGAACTTCTTGGAAATTCTATTGACTGAATCTTGAATTAGACCCAGAACACTGGGACGAATCCTTTCTCCCTGCAGACCCCTGCTAAACCTGGCCATAGCTGCAGTGGCACTGCATTGTTTCCTCCTTATTCACTGGGTACAGTAGTATCAACACAAACTGTACTCAACTGCTGAAAGCTTGATTCTCAAACATATGGATATGTTGAAAATTAAATTGCAGGGTTTATTTGAATTTATAGACAGCTCAGTGAATGTATTTTTGAGATACAGTCTCCGTCAAGGAGATAGATGTCACCTGCCATGAGGAACATGATTGTATAATGTTAAATGCCACATTCTCTTTGTAGGTAATTCTATTCAATTGCTTCCTGCAAAGATTTGGGTAATGAACACTTGAGCATCTGTGGTGTGGTTTTTTTTTTCCCTTTTCCTACTCCCCTCCTCCCCCTTCTCAGAATCTTTCTCTGGATTTGTATTTCTTTACTGAATATAAACCCTGCCAAGATTCTTTTTAGCAAGTCCCCTTTTGCATTATATTACTGTGGTGTTTCTAGTCTTTTGTTAAGATCCCAATCAATTCTAAACAGAGAGAATATTGCAGGACAGAGTAAAGCAGATCCATGTGAAATTATTGAACCTGTAAAGCAAATTATTCTCTAGAGTCAGCCAACAATGTGGGAACAGTTCAACACCCTTTCAGTTAAAGAGTTGCATTATCTTGTTTGTTTGGATTTAAATATTTTCTTTTTCTTTTTAATCATGTAGTCAACTGCAATTGTCACTTCATCATACAACTTAGATCCAAGCAATATTTCTCATACCTAAGACATTTTCTGAAGAATGGCATCTGGTTTGAAATACTGGGTTCTATCATAGCAAACACAGGTAAACAACTTGCAGAAAATAATTTAGTACACACAACTCTTTCCTCCACCTGTAATTTGTTTTGCTGCTTTTACCCATTCTCTGAATGTATCATGCCAATACATACTTACTCATACCACAATCAAAAGTAAATAATTATACCAAACATTTAAGTTCAACCAAAACAAATACCAAATAAATAACAAAATAACACAAGTTATTATCCTTTTCTTCTCCAACAGGCTCTCAGGTAAGATTAGAAAATGCTGATGAGAATAATTAAAAAGTACTGACAAACTAGAATGTAAGATTACTTGATGCAGAGTTCAAAATAGGAAGAGGAAAGTATTTTCAATGCATTCACAGTAGACAATTCTCATGGTTCTCTTACTCGCAGTAAGGTCATAGAAAAGAAAGCAAGGCCTTTTAAGGAGATCAGATACCATGAAACCTTGCTATGACTTGAGTAGAGATAACTTTAAGAAGTCAGAGATCAGAGATTTGATTTTCTGATGGAAAAAACCCCATATATATAGGATGAAAACCTCTTACAAAGAAAAACAAAACCCAAAAAAGTAGCAGGAAGATAGTAGCCAACTATCAGAGCTAAATATGGGAATAAACTAAACTGCAAAGTACAAACTTCTTTAAAAGACATTTTAAGATGGAAAGCACACTAAAAAGAAATAAAAATAAATCAGGTGGCTTGAAAAGCTTTCCAAGATCATGGTCAGATGATTCTGGCCCCAAACATACTGATATTCCACAGTTCAGCACGGTTTTCATTGTAACAAATTAGCTGTGCCAGCATCCACCAAAACTGAGAAACTGTAATGGAGCAGGAGTCAGCCAGTGCCACCTCTAGAAAGGAAGAAAATGGGCTGGGGAAATGTGATACAGGAAGGTACATCAGGAAAACTTCTTCCACCCCACTGGTTAATTTTTACTAGCAAATCTCTTGAAAAGCACTGTACTGTATCAAGGGCCTTGATGTTTTTAAAACAAAGAATTTATGGGCACTAGAAATGTAACCTACCTTCCTTTGTTCACTGAAATACATCATCATTTTGTGTCTTGTGGTAGCAAAAGTAATTTAGAGGATCCTGACAGAAATAATATATATATCATTAAATCTGTCCATTAATATACTGGTGGTATTATAAACATAGCAGTTTGTGGATGACAGAATCTAAAACCAACTCATTTGTTTGTGTCAGTATTAAAATGTAATACATTTTCTTTTCAAATTCAAGCCAAGTAAGGACAGCCTTCTGAGCAGAAACTTATCTTTAACAAGGCACAAGGAATTCAGAGATTAAAATGTAACCTTTGAACATCATTTCCAATTTGCTGCAGCTCTTAGATATATTGAGAACAATGGTCTCAGCTCAGGTCTGAGATCAAGTTGCTCACAAACAAACAATACTCATTATCATAAATAACATTACTACTTGCAAGGGAGTTATAAACTGTAAACCCAAAGCTTTTAGGGGCCCAGTCTGACATAATCAGACACTGGAATTATTAATACCTATTTCTTGTAAAGAAATCTAAGCTGATTTATCAGAATGGTAACACCAAAATGAACACTGAGATATGTAGAATCCATATAAATAATTCTTTAGACTTTCCATCTGGACAACTTAATACTGCATGAAGCACACTTTAGTACCCTTCCTTTCATACATCAAACATCAGAGTCTACTGAGGTACAGAGGAAGGAGAAGTGTAAAGTTACAGGAAGAAGGTAACTTTTGCTACATGCCCAGTTTTGCCGAGCAGGAAGTGATCATGAGGTATCTCAAAGGTTAAGCGCCCCTGCAGGACTTCACCCCAGGACAGAGCAGCACCACACAAATGGCTGGTTACAAGTTGCACAGGGCATGTGAAGCTACCACTGGTCTCCTGACGTCCAAAGTCTATGCCTACTAGCTAGACATTTTCAGAATGTCGTAACACTTAGTATCGATAATACATAGCAAACATAGCAGCAACACCTGTCAGGAGAGGAATCCGACAAACTACATTATTAATATAAACATGTCTGGAAAATGTCTTCCATCACCTCCCTGGGGAAAACACTGGTAAAGTCTGTGTGCTTTCTGAAACTTTCCAACTATAAAAGAAAAAATTACTATGTGGCAAGTGCAGCATAAATAATCCCTAAGAATTCTATAGAAAACAATAATATATCATGCCTGGAAACATCACTGAATTTCACAATGAGTATACATGTATTGCCTACAAAATGGTAGCAAACTTCCCCATTTTTCTATCTCCTTTGTTTTATGTCTCAATGTGCATGTCCAGAGAAGGGCAATGGAGCTGGGGAAGTGTTTATTTATACTCTACTACAGTAAAAAGGGGTCTTTTGAAAGATTCTAATGGTTGCACTGAATGTCTGAATTATCAGTTATGAGAATGAACCTCTTTATTAAGCTCTAAGATGCTGCTATACTTTCCCACACAATGCTAGGACACACAAGGCAGCTCTAAGGAAGCCCTTTGAACCACAGTCCACATTAAGGTAATTTATTTCGTTAGCATGACTTCAGTTAGCTTGTTTTCACTGGACATTCTTTACTTTTCTGGTGTCCGCAAATGGACATTTTGTCTAATTTTTAATACAAAAAAAAATCTTAACTTCAGAAATACTACATCAGAGCAGGAGTGCCTATGGCAGCAAATCTCTGAGAGCAAGTGGGGTAATAACCATAATAAGTTCAATACAAGAAGTATCATTAAAAAGGAGCAGAGGCACAGCATTGACTGATGCAGGTGTTCTGCCTTTACCAAGGTTACTGGCAGAGCACAGTGATAAAGCAGCCAAACCATTCAGTGTGACAGGATTTGTGCTAAGATCTCCTGCAGAGATCTGGAAGAACAGCTGATACATAACACGAAGACAACTGCTGTGCTTTTCTTGCTTCTGCACATGCTCCAGCACCGGAATTTGAATGGCTGAAGAGATTAATTCAGACAGTAAGGAATTCCCCAGAAAACTGAGCAATAAATGTTCAACATGCACTTTACTGTTCAGATATTTTGTACCCACTGCAAAGGATGCTAATGAAGTTGTTGACAGTGTTCTCATTTATGCTAGTAAAGTGAAATATCCACAATATCTGCTGAGGCATCACGTGCTAGTTCCTACTGATAAAGGGAATTGAAAAATAAGTGCTGATCAGCAGCAAGAGTTTTATGGGAAAACAGCTACTGAAGAAGCAAGGCCACAACCTGGGGTAACACGGCCCAGAGTAGCTGAAAGCTGCCCAAGCTCTTTGTTTCCCTGAAATGGTGTCACTATCAGATCTGACTAGAGGACGACCAACACTGCTTGTGACTGGTGTCCAAGTTTCACACAAGCTGCTCCATAGAAAAACAATTGTTTCCTGGTTCCCATTTTTATTGTAAGTGCACAAACGCATGCAGCAAACAGCAGGGAGGCTTCCTGCATCACAAGAGCCAGGTCATGTTCTTTTTCTGCCTGATTCAAAGCAGAGATTTTCATCTCTGATCACCCTGTCTCGAGCAGAGTAGAGATGTGAACATCCTTCTCCATCCGAGAGCAATTTCTAAATTATTTCACACAAAAAAGCACCAGATATTTTCTCTTTATCCTCTGCTTCGTGAAACTAATTAGAACTAAATAATTTTCCTGTAGTATGTTAAGCTACAGTTAAAGTTTCCTTACCTGTGGAGTACTGAAATCTGTCTGCAATTCACATTCTATTTTGATTTTTTTTTTTTTTGCTTGTTTAGTTTTATACTTAGAAAGTTAAAGTCTACTGTCAAAACCTTATCTTGATTAGCTGGATTTTCAGAATTTTGTTCAAGAGTCCCTGAAAGATCTACTTGAACAATAGTATCCATCTTGACAAAGTATATGAAAAACTCCCTAATAATTTAAATTACTTCTAATTAATGTATTATAACAGATATGCTCAAAAATACAGATTTGATTCAACTGCTAAGCATTAACTGGATTACTATTCATGATTACCACCTTACAAATATCTGGCTTCCAAAGAAAAAAAAAAAAACATTTACTTCACATTTCCAAGACATTCTCTCTTCCAATAATAGAACGAGAAATCTGGGCTAACTAGGAGAAATTTATTTAACCTTATTTATATTCCTCTACAACTGTTTCCTGGAGACCACTTCTCAGAAGCTGCAACTCAGCACAAATTTAATTGGGCAAAATGGACAATGCAGACAGAGGGGATCCTGCTCTGAGCTGGTATTGAGGATCAGCAGAGCTGGCCCAAGAAACTTATACTGGTGCACAAATCCTCTGACTGGCCCGTAACGACAGAGCTGTAAAAGGCATCGTTGCTCCCAGCTCATATCCAGAATTACTGCACTTACGTGGAGTATTACTGCAGGCCTCCCAGAGAACGAGGCTTGCCAAAACCAGAGTGGTTTATCTGCAAACAGGATTGGCTTTTCTATTAGCCTATAAACAAAACATCAGTGTGCCTTAGGAACAAATGTATCGTGTGCAGTTTCTCTTTCTGAACTCAGATTTGGTTTCAAACTGTATTCTTTACTATGCTTATATATGTGTATATAAACATATCTATATACACACATATAAATATACACATCACACCAAGAAAGAGAGTCTTACACAGATTTATGAAATTATTTTGCCATTTTTATCAGAAGAACTTGGCTGAAATTCTATTCTCACTGCAATGTAATGTACTCCATCAGTCTCAGTATTAGGCATCTTGGTCATTTTCTCATATCTAATTTACAAAGCAAAAAATCCTTTTTGCCATTCTCTCCCTCCAAAAAGGGGACTTTTCCCCCTTGTGATCAATTTAATGCCATTTACTTTAAACAGAGACATCAAATTGTTAAACATTTTAACCACAGTATGTCCTGGTAATTCAATCCTTTGGATTTGCTTGGGTGTCCCAAAGTGTTTTGAGTTCAAACAGCAGAAAGAAACTGCAGCGCTGGTCAGTCCCCTCTTAAATCTTCTTATGGATTTCATTTGCTGTGTGGCCTGAGAGAGGTCAAAAGGTTTTCTCACAGAAGTAGAATTTGAGAAATAATCACCTTATAGACCCACTAAATCAATCATAATTAATGCACTTGCCTAGTTCTGTCAGAGAATTGCTGCTAGAGGGCAAAATAAAGAGGCCCCTTCTAATACAATTTGAAAAGAGATCAGATCTGTCATTTCATCTAATAATTGAGCCAAATGAGAAAAGAGAAGGGTCAGAGTTCATCTGGTGACCTTATGTAAACCCAATAATACATAATTCATTTTAATTTTATGGAATTTATAAGATGCTGTAAACTGTCAAGATACAGACTCATCTGCTTCAGCTTCCAACAAAACCTTCCTGCTCATCACGCAACACACGCTGAGCTGCCAAAACTTTTAAGTAGTATATTCTGGCAGAATAATCCAAAAGCCTTCAACAAGGACTGGTATTTAATTCATTCTTCCAAGCGTGTGAAGTTAATAACTGAATAAATCACTCGCAGCTCTTTCTGAATGATATAAAACCTGTAATTTATTTACTGAGTGTTACAAATACAGTTAAAACATGTTTTCATGCAAAATGGTTTCTTTTCTTTTTTATTATTGTTATAAAACATTTTTTTTTTTGTGAACAAAGAACATAAATACATATGCCCTCAGAACAGGGGCATATGAATACTTCACTCCAAATCCTAACTGACCATATTCAGTAGAACTCATTTCCATTATTAGGTATAAACCAAAAGTAATCTGAGGAACTACTAAGGAAATATTTCTGTAGTAGGGAGGTTGCCCTGAAAGCTGAATATTAATTGTAAATATCAGAGAGTTACCTTTCCAGTCTGACTTAGACTTTTTTGTTCCTGTGCTAGGCTACATTCTTTGCTCACTCACACTGCCACAACCAGGTTAGAGCTCTCTCTAAGTAATAAAGGTGAATTGATGGTTTATGAGTTATTCCTCAGTGCTTTGTCTCCTTTACTGACAATACAACCAACATGTAGCAGAGCTTCTGGGTGTTCATGACAGAATTTCCTAAGGCGAGTCTGGGCTTCTGGGGAGAAGAAATTTTTTTATTGAAACAGTCCACACATAAGAGGTGGGAATCAGCAGGGATACTTTTGACTAATTCTAAAGTTTGAAACAGAAGCAAGAAACTTGGAAAGAATATGAAAGCTGAGAATTAGTCTAATCATATGCTAATCATAACTAAAGGTACTGTAATCCAGCACAAAACTTGATTTAGTGATTTTCCCTGGACTGTCACAACTAGGACAGCAGTACCCTTATGAAAGTTTATAAATACTTCCAATACTTGGTTTGTTTAGAGATGAGGGGGTTTCATACTGCTTTTTGTGCCATTTGTGAAATACTCAGGGCAGCAGATAAGAAAAAGCATTAAATAACTGGGCCAAGATAGTCTAGACTATACTGTCCACTATAAATCCTGCTGAATAGAAACTTCATGAAAGATACTGCATTGTCTGTTCGAGGTTTCCCTGGCTCAAAACACTTAAACTTCAAACTCCTGTCCTACATTGAACAGGTTTGTAAAGCTGAGACTACAAACCTGCCATAAAGGAGAACAGACAATTCTCCTTGACATAATGCATTCCTGTACTAATTATTTCCAAGGCCTAGTGGAAGGTTGGGTTAGAAAGAACTGAGCAGATTTCATGCCATGGTTGGGGAAAATCATGCAGTCCTCTACCAGGTTCCCAGCTTATTCAGCCAGTGTGACTTAGAGCTGTCTTAAATTATTGCAAAGTCTGCTGTGTTATCTGGCCACTCAGTGTAATGGAAGCACACATTTGTATTAAGTCCTCCTTCTTTTCAGCTGTAACAGACTGAAGACTGAGTCTTTTTCTTTCTGTAATACAACTCCACAGAGATCACTTTAACAATTAAGAGAGAAAAATAAAATTCCATATTAAAACACCATATGGTGTCATGTTTCCAGTTAAATGGATAGTATATGTAACAGCTACTCATCAGCAGCACTGAGAGCAACACTCAGTGCATTCCTCTCCTGCACTACCATGGATGCTCGAGTTTTGAACAGCTTCACCAAGGATCATATTCTGTAATATTTATAGAGAGGAAAATGAAGGCACAGAAATAACAGGTTGTTTTACATCAAACATTAAAACTGAAATAAAATCTTGTGTTCTTTGTATCATGTACCTTACCAGCAACCTTTCCCTTTGACCTCATATAGAAAGCCATCGAAGATACATTACTGCTATTTAATGGCAGAAGTCGATTTGTATACATAAAACCTGCAAGAAATAAGTTTGTCACTCTCAAGTTACCCTTTACCTATTTACCCTTTTTTAGTTTGAAATGACAACATCCTTGTATTTGTCATATTGTTAAAATCTGACCTTTGATCCTAGGGGTCATTGCACTCCCTGAGGTCATCTGCCCATCTGATTAACACATTCCATAATTTTGGAGGTGGCCAGTTTAGTGGTCTATCCCATTAATCATGGCACTAGAAACAGCATGAAAAAACCACTAAGGTTATCAAATCCCCACAGGAGATTAGGAAGTTAGATAAGCACGTGAAGTTTAACAAACAAAAAGTACATGGGCAAACCAAAAGGCATTCAAGGCCTGAAACCTGACACAAACAAAGCAGCATGAGAAAAACAAACACCAGAGACTTTTCCTACTTCTTGTTTTTCTCTTAGTAGATTTCATACAGCTCTGATATTCCTTTTGTAGGTAGAACATGTTTTAGGTCCAAGGAAAATGAGAAATTATTTTAGGTTTTAACACTACCCAAACTCAGAAACAACTCACATGAGAGGAGTCACCAGCACGGGATACCACTGACAGAACAGCATCAAACAGCCATCAGCATCTGCAGATATCAAGGAAATGATTAGGAGTGTTGAAGTTTGGTCAGCTTGTTAATTAGTAGGCAAGAGGAAATTTCTCATTTCTCATTATCGGCCTGTTTATATTGTCTCTTGCAGAGTAAATAAAAATATAGGCAAAAATAAACTAGAATCAGCCTCGTATAATAGAATGTTGTCCTGAGAATAAGTAAAGTTTTAGATCTGGCCACTTTGCTGCCTAGGAGGGTTGTTCAGCATTTTCAACTCTTCCCTGGTCTTTCCTTCATGCATTTTTGGACAGCAAGAGCTGGCACCTGGTTATTGTATGCCCAGTAGGTATCAAAGTGAGATTTTGCTTGACAACTTGAACAAATACAGCAGTTGGATTTGAAAAGAGACCGTGGCCACTGTCTCACATGATTGGTCTTTATTTGCATTTCTTAATCTAATATAAAAATGAAATTCCCACCCTAGTTCCTAGAGTAGCCACTTCCAATCTTGGAACTTCTGTTTTAAATGAAGCATTCCATTTTTTGAAATGTTTGATTTCTCATGAAGAATTATGCTCCAAATAAAAAATAGTATTTAAAAACAAATTTCCCATTCAATTAATTTTCCAAAAATATCTGTTTTATAATTCAAAAATATCTGTTTTACAATCAGTTCTGGTATTCTCTTTCACAGAGCGGTAACCCTTACTTTCACTGTATGGATTTATCATTATTTTTCTCTTGTATATCTGTGTAGGAGTAATGTGTATGATAAAATACTACTATTGGCACATGATAGCTGAATATGTAATTTGACATACATTGAAATACATGACATTATGTAATATTACCCTGTCATAATTCCACTGTCTGTGAAAGGTTACAGTATGACAATAAATATATTACAATCTTTTAGATTTAATCTAGTTTGAAAATTTAGTTATTTAGTTCTAGTTTGAACTACCTTATTAACCTCTCTAGATTAAGAGTACCATTTGTCTGTAATAATGAAATAATATCTTACTTCATATTCATTATGTATCATAACTTTGGCTTGCTGTGAAATTTAAAACTCATAAAAATAAAAAAAAGAAAAAAAGAATTTTTAATGGTTAAAGAATTATTTCTCAAAATACAAAATTTAGATTTTGTCTTTTTAATATTTAAGTGTATAAAATTATTGTAATGTTAAGAAAAGGGTTTGTGGAAACAGTTTTTGCTAATGAAAAANTATGGAGTTTGCATTTTACAAAGTGTAAAATTTTATAAAAGGAATTTTAATTTCTCCTAACTTTTTTTTTGAAAGTCACATTCTTCTAAAAACAGAATTGGAAGATATTTTCTCACCACTAGTTTAAAAAGTGCCTTCACAATTAAGAGAAAGTAAAAATAACCATTAATAAATAACACAAAATTGCTGTCTCAATACCCACTACATGCAACAGGCCTGTTCATCACACTCTGCCAAACCTGAGTGTATACAGTAATTAAAATGGTCAAAAACCACAAGCCAGGCTATATGTGCAGGAAAGGGGAACTGCTGCTTGCCCGTGGCTGTGTAAGGATCAGCACAACTGGTTTTGGCAATCACTGGCTGGAGCTGAAGAAGCTGCAGCAGAGTTCACAGCTCCCTGGCAAACACAACCCTTTCCCTGTGCTCTAAGTCTGCCCCACGCAGACAAATGTCAGGAGGACAGCCAGGTCCAGAAGAATGATATTGCAAATAAAGGTAGCTAACTGGTCAGGGATGGTGGGGAAACAAAGACAAAACAACCAAAAAAAATCTATCCAAATCTCCAAAACTTCAAAGCAGAAATTTTATTTATCTCTCTGTTTCTATTTAGCACAATTGTGTTTCCCACCCCTTAATCCACCCTGATTGAATGCTAATGAATACAAGGCTTTAACAAAAAAGAGATCTGTGTCATCAGTTTTCAATGTTTAACCATTAGCTCTCACAAAAATACAACCTGTGTGAAAATGGGAATTTATCAGAGCAGACGGAGGTTGAACAGAAAATTTCCATCTACTTTCTTTATCATCTCAACTTACTGTTCAAGGCATGCTGGTACACTGACCAAGGCTGGAGTGAAACACATGCCCCATCCGTGGCTAAACATTTAATTGAAGTTTACAAAGAGGTTTAGGATCTGGGTCACCTCACAGACAGAAGAGATAGAAACCACTGTAGGTATAGGCAACAGCAAATAGTTCCATTTCTCTTATAAGATTAGGAGGAGGCTTAAGCTGCTTGAAAGCATGCTTGCAAACTTTATCTGACATGGGAGGAGGGGGAGTTACAAGCAGGATTCTTTAGAGGGTCCCAGTAATAGTCAGCCTGGTCTGAAATGCCTTCTTTGCTCCCCACCTGCACTAACAAAGTCAGCTTCCAAAAGACACTTTCTTTTCCTGATTTTCAAGAAGAAAACTAAAACCAAGCTACTCCTAACCTCTCTCTCCAATGGAGATCACAGCTTTAAATCAGTGACAGACTGGTAAGAAACGAGCAGGATCTGTTCTGTGCCTCAGGTGCAAGGCAGTGCACACTCTGAAGAGCCTTTTCTTTCCTTCTACCTGAGCAGGCAAGACAAAGACCCAGTCCAGTCCCACCTGAACATCTGTGTGCACAGAAAATCTTTAAGTGGACAAACATTTGTGGGATCAGACAAATGATCAGTGCAGCCTTGACTGCCAGGGTTTCAAGTAGCTCACTTTATTCTTGGTACTCTTTCTGTGCTGTTTTCTGATAATCCATAAGGAATTTGCAAGTCCTGCCCTCCAAATCCAGTGAAAGGCCACAAGCCACTTCTCACAGTCAGATGCACAAATTTCCTGGACTTGTTTTCTACATGAAATATGGAATCGTTACACTAACTTAAAGCACTTTGGTCATGTTTCAAAGTACAGAATCTACTGGAGTAACAAATTTATAGTTCTCTGTGCTTCAGAGAAGTACATTGTTATGGCTGTTATAAACAAAATGCACAGAAAAAACAAAAATGACCTTGATTTGGGCACTTACTCCACTTAATATGTGCACTCATTTCCTTGACATTGGTCTAAAGATGTTGGGATGAATAGGACATACCAGCTGGGAAAACCAAACCAATTCATGCTGAGTTGGTACTGAAGCAATCATGGAACTAGTGCCAGGGATAGTAACTAGCACCTCTAATATGTGAGTCACAACCCAAGGAGAGGCAGCACAGGGTACTGCACCCAAATGGGAACGGGGTGTTTCAGGGCAGGAAGGCTGGTGTGGTGTGGGAGGGGAAGAAACCCCAAACCCACGGAGTACAAATTTCATTTGGTGGGGTATTTGCACTCACCTCCCTAAATTCCAAATTTCACACAAGTGGCAAAATTTTCACATTATGTGGCAGAAGTTAATCAGTAATTTAAGCACATACTTGTCTTTTAAGACAGTGAGATCCAGGCAATAGAGACTTTATCGCCACAAGTACACAATTTTTTCCTGATTTTTCAAGAATGAGAAAAAATAAATTCGCAGCCTTTGGAAATTAACTTTAAAAAAGTTTTCTTACTTTTCACCCTGAAGCTATGAAGAACCTGAACAGGACATGCCTAGTTTAGCATGGAAGTAGAGAATACTCTTTTTCCCAGTTGTCACAGCATGTTATGAATGGCAAGAAGGTGCACAAGGCCACAGAAGGAAGGCTGTGATATTTCTCAAGATTTATTTCTCCTGTTATTCTGCTCAACACTGTCAAAGGCACTCCTGAGAAATGAAGGTGCTACTCAGAGAGATGCAGCTCC
Source organism: Picathartes gymnocephalus (assembly GCA_013390045.1). Lineage (NCBI taxonomy): Eukaryota > Metazoa > Chordata > Aves > Passeriformes > Picathartidae > Picathartes > Picathartes gymnocephalus. Next base: position 107,837 of record WEKY01043830.1, read on the forward strand.
CAAGACCAACAGACAATGAGGAATCTCAAAGCTCAGTGTAAATGCCGTAAAATACTCTCTTCATATTTTGATTGATTTTGCATTACCTGTAAAACACTGTCTTGCTACTCCTAAACCTTCTATTCAGGTCCCTTTTTACTGCTACTTAACTATTTTTGACTGATTCTCTGCAAAGGTAGAACATGGCAGACACCTTACTGTTATCTGCCTAATTCTAGTGAGATACTGCTTTGTCTGGTCTAATTTGGACTTCAAGTCCTTTTAGAACAGCATCATCTTAAAGTCCACCCACAAGCCCAGCTCTAGATGAAATGCACAAGTTAACAATTAATATGAAATATGTGTGGTCACAAGCTGATTTGAAGGGACAAAAGGAACTACAAATCATTTTTCCACAGGTGAAGTGAAGCTCTGCAGTGGAGATGATATGAACAAGTGCATAAGTTAAGATTTGGATTCAGAATACTTGGATTGTATTGGTTCAGAAAATTTTTGCTTTCCTGTCTTTTTAATATTCTTTTTTATTGCTGTCCTCCATATAATATTCAAACACAATATCACCACAATATCACTTGCTCTCTACTTATAACCATGTCTAACTTATTTCCGAGTCCTTGCCAGCTTTTAAGGTGTTTATATCTTTACAACAGTGAGATAATGAAGTGACACAGTCATTTTGTTGGTGCAGGAACTGAATGATCGCTTAAATCATTCAGAGGATCTAGCTAATAAAATTTAGGGTCTCCAGTTCCTAACTCCCAGCTGCCTGCCTGGGAACAGAATCCAGAACCGTGGAGGCACTTCAGCACTGTACAAGGAGAGGATCTGCTCTCAGAACTCAGCCCAGCTTTTTTAGATGTATTTCTCTTTGATGCGCACTAGATCCTACCTTTCACTCCTGAAATCTATGAACTTTCTTCCAAGACTGAGCGCATATTCCTCCTCCCTGCCCTAGATGTGTATTTGTTGTGAAAGCACAGCTATAGGGGCAGAGTTTGTGGAAGAGCAAGAACAGAACTGAAGCTTCAAGTACCTTCATCCTGAACTGACCCTCGTATTGAATCTCATCTCTGTATTCTCAGACCTACAGGTAAATAAAGTAGATTACCCCACTAATCCCCACACTGCTATTAAATCTTTCTTTATAAAAATACGGTTGACAAACTTATTTTTCTCCTAAATTAAGTAGTCTGCCCGATATTAAGAGAAAAAGTACTTGTCATTCTTGTTCAAAGGAGGGATAAGGGCAATTTAAACAAAAACACTGGGTCAGAAGATTTGAACGATACATCTGTGACATCTTAAAACAACAACTGTGACAACTTAAAACATCTTAAATATGAGCATCTCCCCATCAACTGAGGAGATGCTCATATTTAACAATGCAAATGGAGAATTATGATTGTTATCTAAAGTAGGGGCACAATTAAAGAAAATGAGATTTGTTTATGGAACAACATTGGCTTGTTTTTTTTTCTTAGTTACTAATCATGACTTTAATTTTTAATGGAAAAGCATTGCTAGCACAATTAGCACTCAACTTACATGTGCATCCATAGACCCAATTAATTAAATTTTATTGATGCCTAGTTACTCTTTAAAATGCTTTCCAAATGCCTTCAAATTGATTTTAAATGGTTGATAGTGAAAGTCAGTATGTTCCTGGTAGTAACCCTACTGATTTTCATACATATGTACCTTCCAT
>WEKY01043831.1:0-13223 GCA_013390045.1 Picathartes gymnocephalus
TAGATAGATAGATTAGATAGATGTAGTTCTGTTCATTCTTCAGAAATAATAATTCAACAAAAAGGCAGCAGATACCATGAACAATACTTTAAAAACTTGAGTATGGAATCCATGAACAAAATCACGGAAAGGTGCCACGGTCTGAAAAGAAGAGAGATGTACCTACTGTCAAATGCTAAGGGAGAACTGATAGAGACCTCCTTTCAAAAGCTAAACAGTCTTTTGTGTGAAAGAGTGTTCATATTTATATTTATTATTGCCAGAAAGAAGGACCTGAATGTCAACAATGGGAACTGTCTGTAATATTTTAGAACAAGTGATGCCAATAAAAAATTTATATAGAATGTTATAAGGCATGCAAACGAAAAAAATTATGGCGCTTGAACTAAATCAAAAAAACGTGGTATGGTATTCACATGAAAAAAAACAAAGATGCAAATGTGTCTCTCAAAGTGTACAAGTCAGCTAAAAAGTATTTTTTAAATTTTAAAAAGATAAACAAACCAGTTATAGTGTTATTCTTACACTGACAGTTTACATATTTCTTCATTAAATTGTAACAGTATCCCTGCAAGAAGCATAATTAAACATCCTGCTTTTGTTTTGGTTTGTTTTAGTAAAATTCTAAACCTTGCAGAACTTAACGGCATGAAATATGCTTCACATGGGAAGCTCACAGAATGTTTTCTATGTACATTCAATCTGAGTTTCAGGGGCAAAGTAAGCCATGTATCTGAGAGGCATATCTTAACATGAGCTTATCTCATTCAAAATTTGGAGCTTATCTAAGTTGTCTCAGATATCTCACTTTCCTCTGTGTGTCTCATGGGTCAAGATTTTGCAACATCATTTTCCTATTACAAAATAGTTATAATTAGACCTGTTGCCTGCATGCGTAGCTTTTACTTTCCCTATTAATGTTTCTTTATCTCAAGTCATGAGTTTTCTCACTCTTATTTCTCCAGTTCTCTCCTCCATCCCACCTGGAAGAGTGAGCAAGCAGCTTCATGGGGCTTAATTGCCAGCTGGTGTTAAACCAAGACAATCTTAAAAATTACCTGTATAACTCTGTTTTCATCACTTCATTCATATTATTTAACCTTTTAACACACTTATTAAGGCCAAGTGTATCAAAAAGAGACTTTTGAGGGTAGAAAATTAACCTGCTTTTTTACCAAAGCTCACATGATCAGATTTTTCTGAAATTCCAGTTCCTTCAAAGTTGTCATTCCATGAGTACAGAATCATCACATCTATGTTTCCTGTAGTTTTTCTCTATTTATTTTATTTCAGTCCCTGAAGTCACTTGTCTTTGGTATTAACATAAGGCAAATATGAAATTATTGAATCTTAAGATATCTGTGAATTAGAACAAGTTGTTTGTCCCATCTCATTATATAAACACAGCAAATTAATACTTTAGGGCACAGGTTAGTTGAAGGCAGGATATGAATTCAGTATGAAAGCATCTCATCAGTTTTTGTGAGGTTCAAAAAAATGCAGAACCTACTGCACAAGACAATAAAAAAAAATATTCTTGTAAGGCGAATTGTTCCAGTATAATAGCTGTCATTTCTACTGTGGGGAAATTGAGTGCCTAATTAATAATTCATTATATGGCCAACCAGAATTTTAAATCTGTTTGCCTAGTCACTCTCTGGGGTCTTAAAACTACATATTTGCATTTATCTGTTTGCTTCTACTTGTTTCAGTGAGACATTTTGGGAAACAGTGACAACAGTCCCTTTCTCAATCCCTTTCTCTGTTTTGCTGTCTGTCAACACCTCATATTCTCATTTGTGTTAGGCTCTTGTGACCCTCCTCAAGACAACTTTGTAAGCAAACAAATTACACAGAGCTCTGTGCTTTTATCAGGTATGCAACGCGAGAGTTTTGACGATAAAAGCCCAAAAGGGAAAACAGCCTATGGGTCTTTGCGCTATTCTAAAATGACAGAAACAATATAATTAGGTTAAAGAGTCTAAAACATTACCCTCAGCATTATGTTTGAAAGCTTCACAAGCCTTAGTAGTATATTTGATGATAGTTCTATGTAGAGTATTTCTAACAGATACACCTTCACATTTGAGGATTAAAAAAATAGTTTCAAAACTCAAATATAATAAGTGTTAACTTGGTCAAAAGACTATTTAGAGATGTAATTTTACATGTTTGAACACATAGGCCTCCCTCTATACTTTTTCCCCATCTAGATTTTAAAAAATACAATTTATGTCTTAAACTTAAAAAACTTACATCTAAGTAGAGCAATACAGTGTTATGATTGATATAGCACAACAATGAAAATTTCAAATAAAGTGAATAACACAAGAATGCTTTAACTACCACATACTCACAATATTTTTGCAGAGTTACAACACAAATAGAAAATAAATTTGAGGAATTCAATCTCAGCTTTAATAGAAAACATGCAATTGCAAATCAAGTTTCCCAGGGCCATTGTAATTTCCTGAATATTCAGGCTCACAAAAATTTGAGGACTCCTTGGTGTTTGAAGGAAGACATGACCTTTTACATCAAACAAAAGGTTAAAAGCCGAAGCCTTCAGATCTCAGGATTAGTAATCAGTGCAATATGAGTGGGACCACTCTGGCTGGAGGAACAATCGATCACTCAGCACTGTGGGAGTAGGTTTCTTCCAGCTGGGGCTGCCCATTATATTAGCAGCAGTGAACATGCAGCCTCTGTAGCAGCCAAGTTCTGTGGCCAACAAGCAACAAACCACTGCTGAGAAATATGTTGTGTTCAGTGTGTATGACCACTAAGACTGCACATGAGAAAAAGCAGCTATGTACCATTGCTTAAACCACAAGTGCCCATTGCAGTGTAAACCTAAGTCAGCTCAGACTTCTGCTTTAGCCATTTTTCAGAACAGATGATGGTATAATACTACTGAAAAAGACAAAAGTTTAAAAAATATGAGATTTCTTTCCAGTTAAAAGCAATTTCAGTGCAATAAAGGTGGGACTATTGAATATATCATTTACAATCTGATCTTTTATGCTTTGTCCAGCCAAACAGGAAATCAGATGTGGCTAGATTCACTCCCTTTTCTGACTCCCAGGAAATAGGTAGTCTCAGATATTGTGTATCTCCAGTGGTGTTATGTGATCCAAGTGGATATATGCAAAGAGCATCTGAATAATGTTGAATTTCAAAAATTACTGAACTTCATTACTGGAGAAATTTAGAATATATATAGACTTCATAATCCACACCAATCATACTATTAAATAATATGCACATAACATTCAGCCATAGGAAATGATGTATCAAACAGTAATTCACTTTTAACAAGGTGTGCTTTGATGACTGTGCTCTAGTTAGGAGACTAAATATGCCTGAGTTCATTCTCCAGGGCTGAGGCCAGCTGCCACTGAACAGCCTGGATACATAATATTAAACTTTCTTATCCTTTGAAACAGGCTCACACACTAACTTCCAGTAGGGAATGATTCCTGGATATGATCACTCTAGCCTGTAGGCTGCACCCACGAATGACCTGAGGGACAGGCCAGAGGCACACAGGCTATTGCTCTTACAGTTTGGTGATACAGGATTCTCCTGGTCACTTGCAGAATATTTTCCATGATTGCAGCTCTGGACGTGACCCAGATCTTGGCTCTGAAGAGACATCCTGGGTTCTTTGCAGAGTGAATGAAGAGATTACCCAGATCCCAGGACAGCGGGCATTGGATAGTAGAGGCAATGGATTTATTGAGGAGAATTGGGAAGATAACAGAACCCAGTATATTTTTTGGAAAATAAATCGATTCTTGAACAATACTGGAAACTGATGTAAACAGACTTGGGGGATTTATAAGAACAACAAAGCAGAAAGAAAAAGATAGAGGGGAAGAAGACCTCAAGAACTGGTAGGGGAAATTTGGCCTAGGTCCAAATGGGTGTTAAGCACTGAGCAGTAGCAAGTAAATATAACAGGGTCAGACTAGGAGATAGTTGAATGCTGGGGGAAAGGCTGACAGAGAAAAAGGGGCATCATTAAGTGGAAACAGGATTTTCAGCACACAGGTGATGCCTTGGGTTTTAACTTTCACATTTTTCAAATCTTGTGGTACTTCGTGTGTGACTCTGAAGTGCCTTGGAACCTGTTAGCTGCTGCTCTCTCAGACTACAATAGACATAACAAGCCTCACTAGGCTGGCCCTTCAAGGACACTCAGACTGTCCTGGGTTCAGAATGTGTAAACCAACATCTCGAGAAGGGGGGGCAAGCTGGGGAAAATTGCATCAGTAGCTAAGGTTTTAATTGGCAAATTTATGCTGATATGCTAATGGACCAGAACCTATAATTGTGTCAAGAACTCATGACTTGTCATCCATCTTGGGGTCCTTCTTGGGGTCTGGTGGCCCAGGGTGTGCTCCCCAGGCTGTACCTTTGAAAGCTTTCAAATAAATATCCACTTTTATTCCCTTACTCCTGTCTAGCCTCTGTTTCCAGGTAGCCACTTCAGGCATCATAGGGACTAGAAAGACCAGCCTAAGAGGAAAACAGTTTTTGCAAAATGAGAACAATGGAATAGTGAGGAAGAAAGTAACATGGGAAGGAGATAGGCAGGCAGAAAGCCCCAGGTATATAAAAAATGAGGATTTAGCTTGTAGTGAATGCTATCAACAAGTTTCATAATCTGGCAAAGCAGATAACATCCACTCATGGATGCTATTTTCTTCCATACAAGGTGCTGTCAACTAAAACTGGCAGTCGCCCCATGGGCCAGGCTGCTTGCCTCAAAATGCCTTGTTAACATATACAATACTGTATATCACATTGGTGATTTCATTTTGTGTGCACAATTCACTCTAATGACATTTTTGCACACATCTTCCAGAGGATTACCACTTCCTCTTGTTCCCAAGAGGGACACTTCTCATTAAATGGGCAGCTTTTACATAGTTTATTCTCTTTTTAGGTGTCATTCCTAACTCTTATTTATCATGCACTCTTTGCTTCCACTTTGAAGAAAGACCTACTGAATTGTTGATGCCCCTGGGGCTTTTCAGTGCCCCATAATCATAGCATTTGAAGACTCTGCCAGTTGATGTATATCTTTACAACTCTTTCTAAGTGAGGAAGCACTCTAATAATTCTGTGTACCCATTTTGAAAGAGATTGCTGTTTACAGATCATACATTCCAAACCCAGTTTGAATATTCTTATATTGCAGCTCTGAGCATTCAGCCATTGGCAATTAAATCTTTAGAATCCCAAACTAGTCATCCTAAAATGAAGGACACCATCCAAGATGTTTAGCCAGGTTTCCTAGCATTGCAGATAGTGATGGAGACACTGGATGGATGTAAGTTTGTTCACTTTTGTGACTTTCTGTTTTGTGGGCTATGAAATTATCTGTTGCCTCATAAATACTTCCTCAGCTGCACTGGAACAGAGGCAGAAACCCAGAAAGTGATTGGCTCATAGTTTTTCCCATGGATTTTTGTTCACAGATCTATTCAATACATTATTTCTAATTCCTGGGTTTTTTCAAAGGAAGCCAAGGTGGGTAAGGACTGCCATTTAAGAAATTTTAGAATAAGATTAATATTAGGAACCCTATGCAGATATTTCAAAACCTAGACAGATAACCACACAAAACAAATGCATATGTTCCAACCTAGTTAATTCTGTGATTCTGTTCCGTACAGAGTCAGTCAACTGAATCTTCTTAACCTTTCTCCTCTGTGAGAGAAAAGGTAGAAATGAACAACAAAAATAAGAGGGCCAATGTATTGCTAGATAAAGAAATAATTTCTCTCCTCACAACAGTAATTGCATAACAGTACAAAGATGAAGATCAGCACATACAGATCCTCTTCATGACTGGACAGGTCTTTAAGGCATATTTATTCAATGCAAATGTGTATATAAATGTATAATTACACAAAACTATCATGCTAAAAAAATCTATACAAAGCAGCTGTAGATCCAATTTAAAAAATACCGTGTCACTAGTAGGGATTTTTTCCTACTTATGTATTTTTCCTATGTGTATGAATTATGCATATTTTCTATATTTAATATGGCCACTTAATAAGGAAAATGTTGATGTTATGATCTTTTTGAAAATACATGCTGAAGTATCCCTAGGAAAATGCACTGCTTCAATTAAACTCTAATACTGTCATCTTCAACACATCAGACTTTCATAACAGCATAATTTCAAGCCCTTTTTTTAACATAGAACAGATTACAAGAAGTTTGGATTTTCTTATTTGAACTGCTCATGGCAACAAGCAAACACATGTAGCCTACAGACTAACCATATAATGTAAGACTACAGAAGCATGTGAGTCTTCCTCGCCTGCTTTAACCTGTTCTAGATGGCATTGACAATTTGTACCTACAAGGGTCTATATTTTCATCTATTACTTAAGTCTCTAAGCATCTTCTAAATCTGATAGTACTGGGAAAGGCTAAACTATTAACAAATTAGGCCAGTTTCTCTCAATACTTTCAAAATCTTCTGTCTCATTTTTTGGCAAATCTTATTTCCATCCATGAGAATGTCTTTTAATCCAGCTTCCTGTTCCCTGCCCCCATTATGATTTTTCAGCAAGATTATTCAGCTGCAAAGAGAAATTGATTTGTACACATTCTGTGCCTGTGAGATCAGGAACTACAAAAATTACAAACTTTAACAACATAAGAAATGCTACTTACTGGGGCAAAATTTAATACAAAAATATACAGAGCAAAGCCTGTAAATATTTACATCTCAAAAAAATCAAGGGAGCTGGATGACCTGGGTTTTTTTCATATTTTCTTGTCTTACATTTTCATTTTTATCCTGGAATTTTAAAAGATTTTAAGAGAGAAACTTGCCTGTGGGCAAAAGAAGTCAAAGAGTGGAACAAATAATTTGGCTAAATCCTGCAAGACTTTCTTCCTGTCGATACATTCTACCACATCAGACAACAAAAATCAAATACAAAGCCAGTCATCTGTTATGGTTCATCTCTCTTGCATTCTCCTGTCACCCTTCACTATTATCTTAGTATAGTTTGGGTTAGAAGGGATCTTAAATATCATATAGTTCCAACCTACATTTTGCATACAGAGACATCTTTAACTAGATCAGGTTTTGCAAAGCCTCATCCAACCTGACCTTGAACCCTTCCAGGGACGGGACATACACAATATCTCTGGACAACCTGTTCCAGTGTCTTATTACTCTCACAGTAAAAAATTTCTTCCTAATATCCAATCTAAACCTACCTCTTTCTGTTTAAATCTGTTACCCCCCATCCTATCATTACAGATCTTAAATAAAATATGTCCCCATATTTCTTATAAGCCTCCTGTAAGTATTAAAGGATGCTATAAACCCTGGAGCTTTCTTTTCTCCAGGCTGAACAACTCCAACTCTCAAACAGAGAGGAGTTCCATTCCACTGATCATTCCCATTATACAACTCCTGTGGGCCAACCCTAACAGGTCCCTGTATTTCCTGTGTTGAGGCCCACAGAGCTGGATGCAGTAATCCAGGTGTGGTTTCAGGAGAAGAGCAGATGAATAGAGTCTCCTCCCTCGACCTTCTTGCCATGCATCCCTGCACCCCAGGATAGAATTGGGTTTCTGGGCCACAAGTGCACATTGCTGGCTAATGCCTAAATTTTCATGTACCAATAACCCCAAGTCCTTCTCTGCAGGGCTACTCTCAATCAGTTCTTCACTCATCCTGCATAGATACAGGGCATTACTGGACCCAGGTGCAGGACCTTTTATTTGGCCTTCTTGAATTTTATGAGGTTCACGTGGGCCCATTCTCAGAATTGTCATGGTCCCTCTGGATGGAAAGGTCCCTCTAGCATACCAACAGTACCACTCAGGATGGTGTCATCTGCTGAGGATACCCATAATCCCACTATGCCACTGGTGATGATATTAAACAGTACTGGTCCCAATACCTACTCCTGAGGGTGTCACTCCGGTTGTGCATTAAGACATTAACTAAAACTCTTTGGATATTACCAGCCACCTCCTTTCTTTTCTAACAAAGAGGGTCCATCAAACCCATATCTATCCAATATAGTGACAAGGATGTTTTGTGAAACGCTGTTGCCCTTATAGAAGTCAAGATTGATGACATCGGTTGCTCTTCCATTATTCACTAATGAAGTCACTCCATCATACATTTTTAGGAAGAAAGAACATAACAGTTCAGTTGGAAATTGCTACTGACACCTGAATTCCTTTCTCAAAAATTTCATGACTTTTTCCTCCAAAACAGGTAAAAAATTATCCACAGTAGTAAAATATGGAGTAAATAATCAGAAATTCACCTACTAAATCTACACCAGAGAATAAGGAGTGACATGAGGACAACAAACTAGCCTTAATATCAAGATTAAAATCAGATATTAACTGAATGAGCACAAGGTAAGTACATTTCCAAGAGAAATTCAAAACAGTCCTTGAATTTAGCTAAAGTTCAATTATTAATTTCACTGGTTTGAAAATTAAGAAGCCCTACAGACTTTGGTTTCCCTGATCAGTAACATACCAGTAGAAATCTATTATACTGAACCCTTTTCACAATAACATTATATTTCTTCCTTTATTTGCAACAACTCTTAGGCAAATCATATTTGAATACTGCCATGGGATCAGTATAGCATTGATTGCAAGAGGTTGGGTAGGTCAGCCTTCCACTCAAAACAATATAATAACCAACACCACAAGCTAAATATCACTTTGTCAGTCTTCAAAACTTTGAAGGATGGTGTGTCAAAAACCTGTTCCTATTCTGCACTGTCCTTCCAGAATTTTTGCCAGTGTCCACTCTTGTTTTCTGGCTGTTGTTCCCTCTTCTATGGTCTGCCACTACCAGAGAGAGTCCAGCACCATCATCTTTGTACATACCCTTTCAGATATTTGCAGTCTATCAGGTGGCTCCTCAATTTCCTCTTTTCAATCTCAGCAAGCCCAGTCCTCCACTGCCATCCTCTCCTCTTACCTTGCATGTTCTGTGCCCTTGCCCATTTTAACGTTGCAGAAACCTAGAAAATGTCTCAGGTAAGAAACGTGCCAAAAATGGGTCTCCATGACTGTGGTACTCTCACAAAACTGTTTACTCACCACATTAAAACCATTAAAAACTTTCCAGGCTTTAGACTGATGTAAGCAGTTTAGGTTATATCCTTCAGTCCTCTTCTCACCAGTCTTGTAAAATGAGAAGTAGTCTGACCAGCTTTTTTTGCTGTTCAAAGTTGCTCACCAAAATAATTATGCAACAGATGGAGTCACATTTGTCTTCAAGTAAAAGACACTCAGTTCAGCACTAGAAGAGGTATTAGAGGACACCAAGCACTAAGAATGAAGCATTTATTTAAAATATCTGCAACTGCTCATGAGTTTTTATTGAAGTATTGTAAATACAATCCCATATTAATTTTTTTTTAATTCTTTAAAATCCATTAAATTAGTAAAAATTTATGGGAACTAGTAACTGAACAAATTCTATGAGATATTCTTGTGTAGCTTGAAAATGGAGAAAAACAGTACTGCAAGGAAGGACTTTTGAAAAGCCAAAATATTTTCAAGACTAATAAATTAATAAAAAACCACCAAACTCCAAAATACTGATTTTGTTGCAGAAAGGATTAACTACAGGATTTTATTCAGATTTTAGTTTTCCCATGTCAAATATATGTCATGACCCCATTGGGGAGCAGGGGAAGGGTGTGAGAAGTCCACTCCCTGAGGAGAAAGGAGCAGCAGAGACAACATGTGATGAACGGACCACAGCCCTGATTCCATGTCTCTTGAGCCTCTGGTGAGGGGAGATAGAAAAATCAATCCCTGTGAAGGAGGGTGAAAGGTGTTTGAAGATTTACTTATTATTTCTCATTACCCTACTGTGATTTGACTGATAATAAATTAAACTAATATCTCTGAGTCCACTCTGGTTTGCCCATGACAGTAATTGGTGAGTGATCCCTACCTGCCCTTACCTCACTCCATGAGCATTTTGTTATCCTTTCTTTCCCTGCCCAGCAGCTTCGGCAGCCATGTGATGTCCATCCAGAGCCAATTCACCACTGTGTTTTAAACAAACATTAAAGATGCCACTTCTTTTTCTTCTAGGCCTTTATTCACACCCCCACCCCCTCACCTCCTAATTATTCCCATCTACAAAAGATTACATGAACTTGTTTTCCTGAAGATAATCTGTGGTTTATGAATTAACATTGAATTTATACTGCACATCTAGAGAAACTGCAGATACACTGAGAAGACACAGACAAGGAGAAGAAATTCAATCCTGTTAAATCCACACCATTTTTTTCAGGGAATGAAAAAAGTAATTTGGAAGCAGCAAAGTCTGCCCCTACAGATAAATCAGAAAAACCTCATAATTTTTCAAATTGGAAGTTACAAAAGTATCTGTTTAGAAGTGAGCATGGAGATGTGCAGTATGCTGGATATATCGTCACAGGAACAGCTGTCATTGTCACTATATGACACCCAGAAAGAGGTAAGATGCTGCTTAACTGGGCTTGTTGGTATCTTCACATGCATTTAAGCAGGCTATGAGCAGAAGTGTTTTAGGACAACCAGAAGCTTCCATTTGAACAAAGACAGATTAAGTGGTTTAGAGAAAATATTAGAGAGGGTTAAATAATATCCTAAAGAAAGAGGTATGTAAAGAGAGAGATTCTAATGAACAAGTAAAAATAGAAAACTTAAGCTGAGAAAGAAAGGTACTTGAAAGACTTTTTGCCATTCATCTTTTTACTAACATATAATGTGTTTTGTCATGAAACCGTCAGTACTCAGAGCACCACGCCTTTGCTAGTGCAGGAAAATGTATACCCTTCAGCATATGGTTACTCCCCAAAAGTCTCTGCTAAAGGAAAAGAAAATTCTGTCAATTTTTCCAGATGAGTTTGACAGTGACTTAATGATTTTAATTGACCTCCGGTGTTTCTTTTCATGTGCCAGCTCTGCACCTCATTTGACCTCAGGCTTCGAGAAACTAATTAAATATGAGCACAGAGACAACTTCAAAAATTCCAGAGCCAATACAGATAACAAAAGAAGACTTCCTCTACTTTTTTCTCCTATTTTTTGAAGAAAGGAATTCTATATTCTGAGCAAAAACCACAGACTGTCTTAGTTAATAAGATCATCTGGGATCAATTACTAGCAGGCATAATGATTCTTTACTCCAGATGTGAGAATTAGATAGCTGCCTATCTCTGTAGAAAATGAACACTGGCATTCACCTTAAAAATTTATGCTTACTTCGTTTTCATACGTAAATATTTGCAGGGGCTACTGTCCACTATCTTTCTCCTGAAGGGACAATTAGTGAGGTAAATGAGCTTTTATAAAGAGTAGCACCTCTAAAAAAATACTTTTTTTTTTTCTAAGAAGTAGACATTTGATTTTAAAGAATTATGCCTGCATGTACACGTTCTATACTAAACACAAATTTCTCCCCAAAGAAGTATGATTTTTCAAAAGCCGGTCTAAACCTGACTTGCTGGAGGAGATGCTTCCGTCTTCTTCCCTGAGTACTCTGCTTTCCATCCTCCTCCAGTTCTTCCACTCATACAGCTATGCAGCCATCCAGACCAGACATGATATGCTGTTAAAAAACGAACAGAAATACACCAAACTGATCAGATTTAGCTCAAGTAGGATTTTAACTGTCACAGAATAATCAGTCCCACAATATGCAAAAAAGTTAAGATTTTCTATAGTAGGAGGCTTAAGGTAATTTAAGTCCATCAAGAAATTAAGTACTAAGAGGAAAATGAGATGATTTTCACCACCTGTACTGTGCAGGGTTTACAAACAGGTGTTCTGTAGTGTTATCCTCCCGTACTGCGTATGGCAGTTTTGCAGATATTGGCCTTTCATGGAAGTACTTTTTTCACATGTTGCAGATTGGTGATCAGCAAAAGGACAAGCTGAAGAAGCCACAGGGTTAATATGTTACAAAACCAAATTTACACAGTTCCATCAACTTCCATAGGAAGCCTCATCCCCTGAGATCTTTCTTACATTTTTCTATACACTGTTGTTTCTGAACCAAATAACCCCATCCTAGGATGCTCTGTCATAAAACACTGCCTGGTATGATGTCAAGAGTGCCTAGTGCTGTAGTGAATACATACCAACTCCCTCGAGACAATATGTGTTCAATCTCAAAATATTGAGCCAGAAAATTAAAAATACTGCAACAAACAAGCCCCCTGAAGAGCAAAAAACAAAACCCCAACCAACCAACAAAAGAAACCCTCACAGAGACACAGAAAGTCTGTATAGAAGCCACTTTCACTGCGTCATCTTCTGCTTGCAGCTGCTAGAAGCACAATCAATTTTCATGTCAAGTGTTGTTGGCTTTGCACTTTTCTGAATATACCTGAAAGCATCACTTGCTGTAATTTTCCATGTCTGAGAATGGATATTACCCTACTAGCTATAAATATTTCTGCATGTTGTACAATTGAGTGTCTGTACATGGTGTCTATGTGCAGGAGTCTGAGGCACTGGAGAGGCCTGAGAGTTGCTCCTGAAGAATTTGTTTGCAATTGAACAGCACAGGCTGCCTTCACAGAATTGTCTCACTTATAATAGATATGTGGGGCAATGTTATCTTTTGCATGGCATCCAGTTCCCTTGAATGAATGAACTAAAAATAGACTAACCTTCTCCAAAACGACTTACTACAAATGCAGCCGTTTTGGAGCATCAGCATAGATATGTTGTCGATCCCAAACAGGCTTTTATTATACAAGCATTCCATTGCCTGTATGTAGTTCTCTGCTTGGAAGGCTGCAATATCTTCCTTGGAGCCAGCAGGTGGAGAAATACTTCCATTTAAAAAAATATCTGTGGGGAAAGGAAAGTTCAGCAGCTATGGAGGGAAAGGAGCTCTACTCTCCAAATCTATTCCTTCCTGATCATGAAATCTATCCCAGTCAGCTTCCTAGGTAACCCTACGAAACTGACTACTAGTAGAGACTGGAGGAAGTAAAAAAACAGATAAAATTTTAAGTTAACCTTCCACAAAATAAGTTAAGAAACATCAGCTTTGATAGGATTTGGAAATTTAGGGGTTTTTTGGGTTTTTTTCCTATGCACACAATGGCTTGTAGATGACCCTGCCATTTTCACACAATGGCTTGGAATGATTTTATAAGATATTAGTATATAGCTTTTTTTTTTTTTTT
>WEKY01043842.1:1747-15544 GCA_013390045.1 Picathartes gymnocephalus
TAGGATTTCTTAGGCAAATAAGCTAGCAAGTGGGTTATGTGTGCAAATCCTGTCATGCAAACCCTTCCTGACTGCAAGGACGGAGAAAGAGGTGCTCAGTGCCTCTTCTTCAGCATATGTAACAACTTCAAATGTTGTGCCCATTCTTTCATTAACACAGAGATCTTTATGGAGGATTTCTTATCATAAGTGTTGTTGTGTTGTTGACGAAATCTTTTTTACTTGTGCAAAATAAACGCCAAAAATATCCATGCTATTTTACAGCTGGATAGATGAAGGCGCAGAAGGGAACTCAAATCCAGAGCTGAGAACAAGATACAGACTCCCTGTCCCAAACAGCTTGGGCATGCTTTCTTCCTCAGCAGGGACCACAGCAGGCCTGACAAGGCACCACACTTGTTCCCTCTCACAACAAACCATGAAGAGCTGAGGCACATATTAATTAGCCCACTCAGCTGTGGAGGTCGATCAGCCTTATTTAAGCAGTGCTGACTTCCTGCAGGCACAGCCCAGGGATGTCTGATGCACTTCTGCATCACAAATTTGATATATGAGCTTGACTTCACAAGAGGTAAGTGTCCAACATACATCTGCAAACACAGAGGAATGGCAGTGGTTTCCATGGCAATGTTCATCTAAAAAGAGCTCTCAGCTCATCCATCCTGCTCCTCTCTGTCCTGCATCCCAGAAATGTATCTCTCCCTGAACTTATCAGCAAGCTAACAAAAGGAGTACTTCAACGTGCAGGGCCTTCTGCCTTCCTTCTGCTTGCAGGATTCCCATGGGTCCCTGGGAAGGCAGAGAAGCCCTTGGGGACATGCCTGAATTTTTCATGCACAATGAACAATTAGATGATGGAAGCCCCAGTGGGCTTGAGAGTATAGGTATATTTTAGCTGTGAGCAGTTCCATCTTCAAATGTCATATTAGGATACAAAAACACAATAGTCTTAGTATCCAGGCTAAGTTCCTACTGAGACAACAAACTCAAAGCAAGACACAGTCAGTGCTTTTACAACTTAAAGGCAGATCTCCACATATTTCTTCACTCATACTAGTGTCCATATTCTCATTCCTCTTTTTGTGCATTAGCAGGCAGTTCTAGCCACGTGAAAGGTAAATAGAAAAACTCTCTGGTGCCTGGTTATCTGATGCTGTCATACATAGTGCATATTTCTACATGTAGAGCTGTGCAAGTGGGAAGAAGATAGAATCCTGCTCTGGGGTCCAACATGCACAGTGTGGCTCCTGTCATTACACTTTTTGCAAGTTACTGACACACTACCATGACTATTTACAAAAACCAGATGTGTAGGGATGAAAAATGTTGGTCTATCCCTCCTCTGCAAAGGACATGGAGACCTACAGAAGAAAATTTTACTACGTGTTATAAAGTTGATATCTTTCATGTATCTGCAACCTGAAGTGTTTGTTCCCGTTCACATAAGGAATATGTGAACCCTAAACAGGAATTAATGTCTCTTATTCATGGTATCCAAAACTATCACATTTTACTGAATCTGTGGTCTATTTCTCAACCTGTCTTTTCTTTGGCTGCTATTTATTTCCAGGCAAGTGAAGTTTATGTCAGAGACCCCTTTCCTCCTGTAGCTCTCCTTATTTAATCCCTCGCCTCTCTCCTATTAGAAATATCTCTTGGTCTGTTCCCTCTTCAGCTCTCAGATCTCTTGCCTTTTATTTCTAGTCATGTGAAGAATAACTGTGACCTTTCTACAGTACCTGTATTTTTAAAAAAAGCAAAGTGCTTTGGTGTGTGGATGTTGGACTGCAGGCTGAAAATGTAGTAATTGTCCAGCCCACTCTGTTTCCGTGGCTGATTACACAGCACAAGGCAATATATCACAGCATCCAGGTACAAGTTTAATCAGCAGCACCATGCAGAGGCATCTGCCACTGACACCACTTGCTGCTCTTCTGGGGATGCCAACACATCCAGCAAATTGGTAAAGCCTAGCAAAGCTCACTCATCATGCAGGAACACCCGTGGAAAGTGCATGCCCATTGAATACACTTTCAACTCTGAATTCCAGCCTTGCAGTGTCAAGCTCTGAATGCTGATGCTGTAGGGTGTAAGAAAGAAGGGGAGAGGACTCTCTGATGCTCATGAACAAACATGTGGTAATAAATATTTTCTTGAGACAGAAACCAGTAATCTAACAAAATAACCACCAGTAAATCACAGCTGCAACCAAATGTTAATGTACTAGTTATTAAGACAGCAAATTAGTTAGCTGGTTCCTTTTTTGAGTTCAGCATAGAGAAAATGAATAAAACTATAAAGAGATCTTCACCTTTCCATAGCACAGGATATTTACTCCAGGGAATGCTGAAACCTCTGTAAAGGTTACTGAAGAATTCCTTTGTCTCAAGAACTTGCCTTCCAAAATAAAAACAATACATTTTGCAAGCACAAGTTGTTCCTGAGCTGGCATAAATTTAGAGTGCCAGATTTTGGTATATAATAATCTATACTGAGAGATAATGCTGAGTCCTTTCACCGTTAGCTACAAAGGTGGAATTTGGGACTGGAAAAACAGGTACCTACTCCCAAAATAGCATATAAGATGTCAGTTCGTATAAATCATTAAAACCCCACAACTTAAAATCTCTCCAATTTTACTTCTTCCTACTCATCTTATGGCACTGCAGCTTTCATCCAGATTTGATCTTTCAGACAGCAAAACTGCAGCTATTCTAGAAAATGTCAAAAACATTTCATTTCTCTTCCACTTTAATAAGGATAATACAGTATTTGCATTCTGTGCCATAATGACCTGAGCTTAAAACTTGCAAATGAACAATGATAAATGGCAATTTAAATGCTAAAAAAATATGGGCCTTGTCTATAATTTGCTGTCAAGTAAAAGGAGTATTTGTTCTATTACTAAATTTAAGAGGCCTCAATTAAGGACTAGAGGAATAAAATGCATGATCAATATCCACACTGAACTAAAAAAGTAAAAAGATGCAGAAGTAGACTTTTGCTGAAGAGTGTTAAATATTTTTTGACACCTGAGATCTACCTTTTGCCTTTCAAAAGTTTTACTGTCCACTTGAATACTGAAAAGAAAAAAGGACAAAAAAAAATAGTTTTCATATATAACACTATCTATCCCTATTACTACATTTTGAGATTTAAAATTGCTCTGAAGATACCTACTAGAGAAATTAAAAGGTTTTATTTAACAGAAAGAAGTTTTTCTAGGCAACATACATGCTGCAACAACATCTACACTACCCTCTCCCACTCACAATCAAGTTTCCCAGCCAAAAAAGCCCTGTATATCCCAGGCTCTCATCAACAGGCAAATTTGGAGTAGTTTGTAGAAAAAGAGCTGCTTCTTGGCACTGCAGAATGCACTCCATAAAGGAGCATAAAGTGAATGGCACAGGAACGGCACGAGAATATGACCCTCATTGCAAAACTTCTCCTGGCATAACAGCAAGAACGCAGGGAAGAGAGAAAAATCTTTAAATGCTATGTTGAGGAAAGACTCAAACACTTATCTGCCCTCAATTTTTTCTCTGCAGCACAAAAGAGAGCTACTTATATAGAGTTTAACCACAAACGACTATTTGCAAGATAAAAGATCCACATAAGGTGAGGTATGTATTACAGGGGAGGAATAGCAGCAAGAACAGCAACAATAATGTGTGAAGGTTCAAAAAGAGTACATTGTGTAATCCTCTTAATTTTATACTTGAGGACTGTTCTACCAATTCCCAGCACAAACCTTCCCAGAGTTGAACATACCATCACAACTCAACTTTCAGTTGGAGAACTTGCATTTCCAGAAAACAACTTCATGTTTTGCAATAGCTTGAATAACAAATTTACAGGGTCCTCAATCACCTCCACATTGCAAATTTGCATTGCATTTCGCTAAACTAAATTTGATGACTATAGCACAAGTGTTCCTAATTTGATAATAACAGAAGCTTTTACATTATGTCGGATTCTTCTGTGGTAAAAATTTGACACAGTTCAAAGAGAAGGTCAGGACAGAAAATGAATTGGTTTTATTAGCAATGGACCAAAGTTTAACATTTTTCATGCCAAAACTAGAAGTAATTTTGGGTGCTGAACAAAATCTGTTGCCTGTAGTTCTCTCTCAAGCTTCCTTACTAGCTTACGTCTTTCTGCAGAGAGGTGGGAGGAACTGCATTCCTTTCAGATAAATTTGATCTTCACCTCTTTCAGAAATTGCCATAATTACTAATTATGATTGTGTGCATGTTTTCTTAAGAATATTTTTATGTAAAAAGAGAGCTAGATCTCTACCTTAGGCAATCGCCTACACTCCAGTGCCATTATGAAAGCAAACATACATTTTTCAAAGCACCTGACAAAAAATTCTTGAGTTCCATTTCCTGGCAGCCAACACTTGATAAATCACCAGATCATCTAAGCTTTCCATAATCTGTTTTCCTTACTGAAAACAGTGTATTTTTACATCAGAGAAGAAAAAAAAAGAATAAAATTAAAAAGCCTTATTAAAATAAATAGAACCTATAACTAGATTATTGGCCCTGGGCTGAGGAAAAAAAAAATGCATGATATCTCTGTATTTAGATGAGATGCATAATTGTTCATAACATTTTGACTGCTGACATTCAGTTTCACGTCAGGTTATGCAGGAAAGAAGACTTTGGTACAGAAAACAAATGTCCTCTTAAAACAGCTATTCACTGCACCTAAGGTACTGACTCAGAAGTCCCCTAGGCCATTTACATCTTCCCTCAACCCTGCAAATAAAATTGCATTCTTTGCAAGGCCTCTCCTTCCTGTCTTTTCCTCTGAGACAACAAGAGTGTATTGGCTGTGACACTGAGCTTTGAAATACTGTCATTCACTGAGGTTCTGTAAACAAAAGGCCACGCCTTGGCACCCACTTGCCTGAAATTACCTATTCCTTCAAACTGCTGCTAAAGGGGCCCGTTTGATTAGATTTCTAGGGAAGGTGCTAAAAAATAGGGGTTTACATCTTGGAAAACATGAACAACATGTCACATTTCTTATTAGAAAAGCTAAGGATGTATTGTGTCTTGAAAGCTTACATGAAGCACAGCAGAGATAAGGAAATACTTTTGGACTTGACCTTAAGTAACTTTCAAATAAAATTGTGAAACAAAATTTAAAACATTGCAGCCTACAAACAAGAGTGAATTCAGCTGCCCATAAAACACTTGGATGATGCACGTGTGTAAACCACATATTTGACTCCTAAGAGCACTACTCAAGTTTTCAACAATTTTAAGACACGAAACTTGGCAGACAATGCTGTTTACCAAAATCTCAAAATGTACCATGATGCTGTTTAAATAGAGAAATCCATTTATTTTGTTCCTCCAAAGGAGATTGAATTGTAGTGGTTTTTATTTGATAAAGCGCCCACCACTTCGAAAGTCGGCACCTCTGTTCCACATAAGCTTCAAGAAGATGAGAAATAAATAGATAGACCAAAAAGCGCCTTGACTTCCAAGCTTCCTTAAGAAACTCTTCTTCACTGAAATGTTTTAGAACACAGAAAGAGCCTGTGGTTTTTTCCACTGGCTCATCTCAGCACAGTGGAGCAAGGTGGTACGGAAAGCATTCATAGTACAGCTAATTAACTCCATTTCTCAAATTTCCAATTATCCATCAAAACACCATGCAAGACAACACCGTTGTCATCTCTCTTCTCAGTATTATAAATAATGTCACTCAGTCAGAGTAGGCTGAGAATAGGAAAGTGATTATGAGAGACAGGAAAAGAGCAGCTGATGGCAGAAAGTGGAGAACATGGAAGATGGAGCAGGAGGAGACTGACCGAAGAAAACCCATGGACAAGAACCGGGAAAGATGCACTGAGTGCTGGCCTGTTTCAAACACTGCCTAGGGCTGTGCAGCAGAGAGCTGGCAGAGGGAGAAACTCCCACAGCCCAAGCTATGCAGCAGTTCTGAAACTTCCACCAGGCCACAAATAGAAAGCCAGCCTCATTCCCACACATCTAGGCAGAGAACAACAGCTGGCACCAACTGGCTTGTCAGGCTTTGAAGGCAGCAACCCAAGATGTATATATCCAGGAAATTAACCTGGCAGCCCAGGTGGAATAACAGGAGGTGGAGAAGGAAAAGTGAGAGAAATCCAATCCCTGATATTTCAATAGCTAGAGGCTGGCACAGTATTTTTTACTTCTCTACATCTTTTGTGGAAGAAAAGCCATCTGCCACTTTCCTTGACAGCCTAATTCTCCCTTAAGTCAATCCTGTTAACTTCTGTCTTAAAATTCTACTGAAGGTATTTTTGGTGTTGCAGCTGGTAAAGAGAGGGATGGTTTTGCAGGGAGAGAGAGGATAGATTTTCTTAATCATGGGGAGAAATCATATATAACTTTTTTTTTAAGCTACCATCACCATAACATTAATAGATTAGTATATTTTGTGCCTTAGCCTGCACTGCTTTACAGTTTTCCTAGTAAGCTACTCAGATTTCTTAGCTCCTCTCTTCTGAGACAGTAAAAACGCAGCATTCTGGTCTGTTATAACCCACAAAGGTTTTGGTAGTCACCAAAGAAACTTTTTAACTATGGCCTCCCTCAATGATACTAGGTGGTCTTCCCTCTCTCCATTGTGTGAGTAATTGCCACAGGATTTCCCCAAGGGATATAGGATCTCTCTTGCATGGAATGACTCAGAAGGGGCTCCAAGCATCCACTGGGAACAATTGGGGTCAGGGTGGGAAGGTCAAGAACAGAAGGTTAGCTGGTTCATCCCAGCAGCTGCTCTGCAAAGGCCACACATCACCTTCAGCTGAAGGCATATTAAACACCTCAGAACAAACTGCTCTTTCTTTAAAACCCAAACCAGAAATGAAGAAAAACCAACCAAACAAAACTACCCACATGAACATCCCCTGGTGCAAGGCATACAGGCACAAGGTGATATGGATGACACTGGAGAACCCAAGGATATAAAGAACTCAACAAGAAGCAGATATAGAAATAGAAAAAGGCAAGAATTGGGAAAAATAGGTATTAACCATCTTAGGGGTAATAAACAAATAGTTAACCAGTAAATTTAGATGTAATGTGGAAATGCAAGACAGACAAGAAAAATCAAGGTATGAACACTTGTTAGAAAATGTTTTTAAAAATACACCGTGTTCTTCCCCATGATGATGGTTTGAGTGGGTCACAACCCACCGTAAAATCTTCACCCCTCCCTGAGCCAACCTTAGGATCCAGAGAGACTAGAGGAGATCAACCATGACATCAGAGAAAGGGTAAGCACAGGAAGGCCTTAATGAAATGTTCCTAGCAGTCATTAAATCTCAGCTCCACCAGCTTCAATATTGTTTTGAGAAGAGGCAATACAGCAGCCATCTTTTTGTTATGGATTTAAAAGCTTCATTCCTCAACCAGCACGCAGCAGAGCTGAGAAAAATCCATTTGGAAAAAATGGATTTTTAGAAAACTAGATGGAAAAATCTGAAAGGAAGCTTTGGAAATAACTTTTTCTGGATCAAAATTATACCAACAATTAAATGTGATGTGTGAAAGGACAAAAGGTCAAATGTTAAAGAAAACCTGCAGTTATTACTCTCAACCCAGCTAAGAGTTCACAAGAGAAGAAATCGGCTTAGACTGTAAAAAACCTATAAAGTGTAAGGTTTTTTTATCCTTTTAGAAAGAAAATTTTTAAAAAGGACATCATCCTTTGAGCTTATGCGTAGCTATTTTCAGAAAAAAGGGGTTAACAGGTGAACAACTATTATAATAAATATCCTTTAAATGTTATATTGCCCTTTCACCATTTTATCCATACCAATAAGCTTCTCCTATTCTAACAGAGTTTAGCCAGTTTTACACGCATTTTCTGCTGAGAACTTTGGACAACTAGTAGTGTTCCCACTTTGCAGCCCACATACCCATTTTTTGGCTGTTATTCCTTTATAAATTGACCATTGCTAGAGCATGAACATCTTAGCATCCCCTTTATAGAAAATGGCTTAACAACTAGAAGTAAAAACTTCAAGTCAAGCTCAAATATAAAAACCCCGTGCAAGTGTCATGGTGTCCTCCCAGCTTTACTAATTCCTCAGTGTATTTCTATGCAGTTTTATGTTGTGACTTGGTTATTTGATGACATCTTCCAATATCTTTGTTCCTCAGAACTAAAATAATAATTGCTTGCATTTACTGCAGTACCTCTCTCACCGTTTATTCACAACTGTATTGAAAAAGACAAAGTGGCTAAAAAATAGTCACAAACCCTTAGTTTGTAAACATGATGACATGAGGAATGGGAAGACTGCCTACTTAGAATAGGACACATTAAAAAAAATTCTACTACATGAACAACCAGGCACTAATAAAAATAAGGCTTATCTTAGCTCATTTGAACAACAGATGTAAGTTCAGTATGCCCCTCCTTTATGGCTTAATACCTAGTGTGAATCCATTAGACATCACTGTACTTCTACAAATCTTGGGAACAGAGGGACACTCTACTGCATGCTTCTCAAAAGAGGAGCAATTTAGGAAAGTGAGATAACAAAAATGGGGATATCTCCCTGAGCATACTTGTGTTTTTCTCTAAATACAATATTCCTCCACTCACAGAAGCCTCTGTGATTCAGCTTAATCTTAGGAAATTTATAAATTTCCTGCACAAAATGAAATGATGATGCTTCTCCGTCAATTAGATCCCATCTGCCTGAGCACACTGATCAGAACGAATGGCCAGAGGTTTACACGAGTCCCATCTGGCGTGCATTCGGTATTCAAAGAGAAGTAATGCAGGTAGAATAGTATTTCTTTTCATTAACTATAAAGAGCATTATTCACCAAAACATCTGCCTAGTATTTCTCTCAATGTATTTTCTCCATTTTGCGAAAACCACCTTGACATCGCGCAGCTTGTCGTCACCACAGTTTTTACCATAGCAACCTGTTATCCTACATCATCACATGAATCAAAGCTGAGCACCTCACTGTCCCTATGCATATGAAGTTTTAATTTAGGTCAGTATTCAGGGCTACCAGCTAACAAAGTGCAGTCACAGGCTGCCTCTCATATCTAGAGCACAAGGAGATGTGAACAATATGTACCAAGGCAACTTATGTAATGGAGGTCTTTTTGCAATGCCACAGGGATGGAAAAATACTAATTATACCTCCCAATTTAAACTCTTGATTACTGTTTTACTCTTAACTCTTGTAATCATGCTGCCATTTGTAATGGAAGGATATGGATGAGCCTCATAGGTATGCCACGGACTTCCACGTATGTACAAGAGCACAGATCCTTCTCAAGGCACCTAAACAAAAGAACAAATGCAAAACCTTAAATTATGCTCCTGAAAACACAGACATCTTATTCTACTGCTCCAGGGAAGCAGATGATTTTTAGCCTAGAGATCCAAATAAATTTGTATTTTATACAGTAAAAAATTAATCTCAGTAGTATAAAAACTATCCCAGGAACCAGAAATCCAAATCCTGCAAATACTAAGGAACAGTTTTGTTCGTCTGGCACTTCTGTAAGATGACTTCAGCTGTCACATATTTGCAAGACTGTTGTAACAGGAACTGTGGGAAAAAATGAGCTCAGCACCTGCAACTTACTACAGTACTGAGAAGTCATTTGCTCAAGTTCAGTATTTCCAGTTGCCTCCTGTTGTTTTTTTGTTGATTGCACCACTGAAGGAGGACTGAGGAAAAACATTACTCAAAGGACAGCCACAATCTAGAGAAGCCTTAACCACGAAAGATGAAAAAAGTGAAATATCCTAAAAAGAATTGAATAGCTTGTAGGGAATTGGAAATCAAAATTATCAAATAGAAAAAAAAGTTATATAAAACTTACATATTTTCTTTTTATTTTCAACATGGAAAACAAAAAGAATTCTCAAAATTTCCAGAGGGTTGCTTGAAGATTCAAAATCTGACATCTGACGTAAATGATCCCTAGAGAGCATTTATTTGGATCTTTCATTTCTCATCATACACAGGGTTACCAAAATCTTTTACTTATTTTTCCCATGTCCTCAAGAGGAAAGCAGTATATTGATTCTGGGGTTTGGGCAAATTCTCAAAAAGTAATCTCAGTCTACAAGACTATAAATCACTGTTGCTAGGGAAACATATGGGCTATTTTTTGTTGTTTTGTCTTTAAGTTCCATTTCCTTACCAATTTCTCCTTCTTGATACTTTTAATCACAATACAATTGGCAAACTGGTACAGATGAGTGCTCTTCATTCACAGAAAAAAAACTCCAACTCTTAAAATCTTCACTGAGATTTCCAATCCCTAAGGAGGTAGCACTGCCTCCCTATTCAGAGCACTCAGGGTGTCAATGAGGTTTAGTTGAACTCCAGACAAATCACAGACAGAAAACCAGCTCAGACCATATGCACTGGGTAAAAGAAGATGTAAAAGCAGGGGCACTAGAAAAAGATTTTAACAGTTCACAATATCTAAATACAACATTGACTTACACAATATGTGGAAGAAAAGTCAGGAACACTTCAATCTACTAAAAATTAATCTAAATGAAGAAAAGCTGCCATGAAACATCCTGCTATTTCTTCATTGTTATATTGACCTACATGTCTCCATACTCCTCCAGGGAACTACAGTTAATGCAGTTTGACACATACTTTTCTATTGAACCTCCTCTTCTTTTCTTGTTCCAGGGCCCTTTTACATGTGGCCATGTGTAGAAACACACATGGGGTTAATTTCTTCTTTTATTCTCAGCTGTCTTTGATAGTGATGTGATATTTAACCAGATTCACTCATCATTTCTTCTTATGTAGTCTGCATCTGAGATCTCAATTTGAATAATTTCTAGTATTGTTAAAATATAAAATTTGTTGCCAAGAGAACAAAAATATGCTCCTTTAAAGCTGGTTGTACCCTCCTCAGAGCCTGCTGCTCATGGCAGCAAGCCAGAAACTGCTGGTGCTGAAACTTAAGATCAGACTTTCCAGTCCAAAGCACTAAATATCATGATAACTTTCTCAAAGTGTCCCTGGATTGATGACTAAGTCATATTATTATTTCTGCAGTTTACTACTGTGCACACAATAATCTGCATCTGAAAAAAAAAATCCACTCTTCTGGTTAACTATTTTTACAGAAATTAATGTTTCAGGGAAATTTTTTCAGAATGACTGCTCAATGTTAAACTTGAAAGCAGACTTAGCTTTCACCAAGGGTGGCATCACTCAAAGTAATGAAAACAAGGCCTTTTAACTCCTGTTAAAAGCTCACATGTTGCCAAAAATTCAATAATGCAAGAACAAAGCACTCTCAATAAACCTTTGAACTTCAGCCTACGTGAAGCTTATGTGAGAAAATCTACAACTACAGAATTGCAGCGTTATGGACTTAGACTCGTCTCCCGAAACAATAATTTGGTAACATCCAAAAGATATTTCTGCCTTGTGCCCATTTTTCTCAATGAAGTCACAGTGAAAAAGGAAAGCACAAGATAAAATCTTCAAGGAAGAGGCAGCTTTTTTGAAAGTGAAAATACAAACAGAGAAAGAAATTTAAAATATTGAAAGAAGACTAAAGCAGCAACACTGAATTAGCGTTTTCCCTCAGCCAGAGCTATACAGGATTAATGGCTTCAAAAATCCAAAATAAGACTAAATCTGTAAATACAGTATTATAAAATAAGACTAACTCTGTAAATACCTTCTCTTGAGAAACATTACCAGTTGACTTTGTCACTCAAATTCCCCAAGAGCATCAATCCAATCCTTTGTCTGACCAGAGCACATTCAGAATGCTAAACATAGCCCCCAGGTGACATTTTGTCTGAAATAAATGGATGGGTTTCTCTTGGAGTTCCTAACTGAAGCAGATAGTGTAATGAAGTTTCAGCAAGGCAGACACTCTTGGGTTTAAAGTTTCAACAAACACAGGCTCCGACATTGATATTTTTGCAGTTCTTCAAATCTTCAAAGTGCTGAAAAACTGTTCTTCAAATATACCAGAACTCTCATTTAAGAAGCATCTGTACAGCTTTTGAAGATAATTAGTTTTGTACTTCTGTAAGAAGCATCATGAATGTACATCAGAGAAATGCCCATCATTTCCCCGGTCTTTAAGAAGAAATAATGTAATTCCAGCTCATCAATTCTTAAAAGGCACAATATTGGCAATTTATAGTCCTTTACATTTACAGAAAACACACAATGAAAATTTCTGCTACATAGTAATTATGCTTCAGAATTTGAAAGCCTTTGTTTAGTCTGAGATTTCCCAAGCTACCACCCAAAACCTTATAGAAAAGTAGGATTCCTACCTCAACTTCATGGTAAGACATGGCATGATAGAGAATCTCCACAAGACCACAAAAAGCACTATCAACTGTCCATGTTCTTGTATGAAGGCAAATATAAGACAAAGTGAATTTCATTGAAAATATTTACTCTCCAGTTTCCTGTCCCTTCTGTTTTGTTCACAAGAAGGCCCTTTTGCTTCACAGTGCATCAAAGTACTCATCTCAAATCACAGAATCACAGATTCAAGAAGGTTGGAAAAAAACTTTGAGATCATCAAGTAAAACCTATGATCTAACACCACCTTGTCAACTAGATCATGGCATTAAGTACCACATTCTGTCTTTTCTTAAACACCTCCAGGGATAGTGACACCGCCACCTCTCTCAGCAACCCATTCCAGTGACCAGTAAGTCTTCCTGTGAAGAACTTCTTCCTAATGTCCTAAATCTCCCCTGGCACAGAATAAGACTGTGTCCTCTTGTCCTGTCGCTGGTTGGCTGGGAGAAAAGACCGACCCCCACCTGGCTACACCCTCCTTTCAAGGAGGTGTAGTGAGTGATAAGTTCTACCTGATCCTCCCTTTCTCCAGGCTAAACAACCCCAGCTCCCTTAGCTGCTTCCCCTAGGAGGAGCAGACCCTTCATGTTCTAGACTCTTGTGTTCTAGACCCTTCATCAGCCTTCTTGCCCTTCTCTGGACATGCTGCAGCATCTCAATATCCTTCCCAAACTGGGTTGTCCAGATATGGGCACAGTACTCCAGGTGCAGCCTAACCAGTGCTAAGTACAGGGAAAGAATGACTTCCCTAGTCCTGCTGGCCACGCTATTCCTGATACAGGCCAGGATGCCACTGGCTTTTTTGGCCACATGAGGACACTGCTAGCTAATGTTCATTCTGCCATCAATCAGTACCCCCAGGTCCTTTCTCCCCGGCTGCTGTCCAGCCATTCTGTCCCTGACCTGTAGCGCTGCAGGGGGCTGTGGTGGCCAAAGTGCAGGACCCAGCGCCGGGTCTTGTTAACCCTCATCTTGTTGGATTCAGCCCATCTATCCAGCCAGTCCAGGTCCCTCGGCAGAGCCTTCCTACCCTCCAGCAGATCAACACTGGCACCCAACTTGGTGTTGTCTGCAAATTTGCTGACAATGGACTCAATCCCATCATCCAGACCACCAATAAAGATATTAAACAGGACTGGGCCCAACACAGATCCCTGGGGGACACCACTGGCCACCAGCTGGATGCAACACCTTTCACCACCACTCTCAGGCCCAGCTGTCCAGCCAGTTCTTAAACCAAGAGTTTGCACCTGTCCAAGCTGTGGGCTGCCACCTTTTCCAGGATTGGGCCATGGGAGATGTTGTCAATGACTTTGCTGAAATCCAGGCAGACAACATCCACAGCGCTCCCCTCATCCACCAGGAGAGTCACCTGGACATAAAAGGAGNCTCATCCACCAGGAGAGTCACCTGGACATAAAAGGAGATCAGGCTGGCC